>PYHW01009483.1:868893-880072 GCA_013186435.1 Turdus rufiventris
AACAAACAAACAAACAAACAAACAAAAGACAGACTAATGCCTGTGAAGTTTCTTCAGTTTAAGATACTGTTAAAGACAAAATGTGTCTCAACCTGAAATCACCGTACATTCTTCAGATAATGCAAATTTCAGAACCTTACCCAGGTGTATTTCAACCTAATGATCAATATAGAGAGTAGATGCCTTTTCTGTAATTGATCATAGTTGTATTTTATTAACAAATGGTAAACCTGTGTTGGGAGGAAGGCAGATAATGAGCACAGTTGACCAAAGCACTGCTATTTACGTGTGTCTTTGAAGTTAGTACTCTTACTAATTGATTCACCCCTTTCCTTAGAAGGCAGCTTTGAGAATGGTAAAGATTAATTTGTAAGTGAAAAATATTTTGGTTCTGTTTGGGTCTCAAACATGACAGGATCTCAACCCTGGAGGTCAGGTTTCTTGGGCCAGTAGTGGACTCTGTCTGACTGCTTTCTGCTGTGACTCTGTGAACCATATCAGTATTGATCATGCTTTAATGTCTGTGATCTCTGACTGCTGTAGAATAACTTTTGCTTTAGCCAAATTGTGCTTGGGTAGCTTGCTGAAATTATTTTCTTCCTTCCTTTTTTTTTTTTTTTTTTTTTCCAAAATCTTGATAATATCTGGCTATATAGCATATTACTTGCATAAATGTGCAGACTTAGTTTTATTAAGCTCTCTTAAGCAGCTTAACAAAATATTCTCGTTTTCCTCAAGAGTCATTGTATTGGACTTGGCTAAGATTGAGTTTCTTATTTTCTCCCCTCATCGTGCTGAGAAGCAGAGTGATAGTGTCTGGGTAGGTACCTGGTGTACAGCCAGGGTCACTCCATCACAGTCATGAATACCCAGTTATGCATATTCTGATTTTGAAAATTGTGTTCCAAGAAAGGGTTATAAATGCAGGCAAGTTTTTTATTGTCTTTGTAAAGCTACATATGACAGAATAACTTTTTGTGAATTTCGGCATGGAGAGAAAAAAAAATTAGAAAGAGGTTGTTACAAAGTGCAATGCTTAAAGGGGTACAATGCAATAATTAAGGAGATGTTTCATGGATCACCTCATTCTCTGGAATAGTTATAAAACTCCAGTGAAAGTTGGAGTCAGATTTTGAGCTGATCAGGGAAGCTTTCTGTCTTTGTATGAGATGAGTGTGTGGCTTCATATTTTCACTTACTTGTGCTCCAGTAATACTGCCTGTGTTGGAAGTGTGCAGCTTTTTAGCAGCAGACAGTGAGATGGCAAGTTTAAATAGGTATGTGAGGGTTGATTATGAAAATGTGTTCCTGAGGAAATTGAAAATTTGGATAGTGAGAAGTCCTCAGATGGGAGGTGGTTGTCAGTAGCTGCAGGGATGTTTTAGAAATCACCTGTGCCATGTTTGATAATCCTCTGCAAGCTCTCTGGCTGGGAAGATCAGACCTTAAAAAAGAGAATTACTTGCAATAGGAGACAAATGAGAGAGGCAAAACCTATTTTGCCTGTTCAGATGAAGCTTTGTGGCTAATTTATTTTATTTCTTCAGCAGCTGTAAAGGAACAGTTTGAGAATCCACTAGACCAATTAAGATCCGTGTGTGTCCACATTCAATTTATATTCTAATGTTGTATGTTTAACTGTGTTAAACAGATATATGAGTGAATTCTCTTCCTTTGTTTTGTTTTTCTTTTTAAAAAAGTCTGTGAGATGACCAAGATGAGTTTTACTTGTTTATTAGGGAAAAAAATGAAAATAAGAAGATACCTATTTAAAACAAGTTGTGTGTCTATATAAAAGAATAACCAACTTAAAAAAGGAAATGAAGTCAGTTATTAAAAGGTGAAATAATCTATGAATAGATTCTAAAAATATTCTCGAAATAGTAAAGCTAAACCAAAGTCCTTACTCAAGCATCAGCAATCTCTAAACTAATGGTGAATTTCTCTTGATTCCATATTGAAATATGTGGTTCTTTTCTAATCAGCATGCTACAGCTTACGGGTAATCGCAGCATCCTCCTTGATGTAGAGTAGAATTCTGTTTTTTACAGCCCTAAGTAAAACAAATAACAATTATAACAGCAGTAAAACAGGCAAGGATGGTAATTTTTTCCAAGAATGACTTTTTAACTTTATGTTAATAAAAAAATACAATTTCATAGAATACCAATGCTGAAAGGGTGGGGGGTCTTTTTGCCAGTAGATGGAAGTGGATTATGAATGAATATCAGTGAAATTCATTCAGGCAGTTAATAACATCTCCATAAAAAGTATGCATTGGTATTAGTATAACTGTATTGTAGATATACTGGATTTTTTTTTTTTAAAAACATCTTTGGCTTTGTAGAGATGTAATGGTCTGTGCATGTTGGTAGCAGAGAATCTTCTCCTTAGGCATGCAGTTTATTTATAAGAAAGTCAAATAGTTGTGTGTTGATTGACATGAATACGTTTGGGGTTTTTTTATATATATGGGTTCCCTAATAAGACATAGAAAATGTCACTGTTTTATTCTTTTATTTCTTAAAAGTGTTTGGAAGGAGTTCTTGACTTGTTTGACTTCACTATTTATTTATTTTGTTTTCTTCTATGTGTGGTAAACTAGGAGATGCATACTGCGTAGCATGCTGTGTATTCTGTTGTCATTTTGAGATGATCTCCAGACAGTAAGGTCAGACAAAAAGTGTATGCCAAATGGGCCAGACAGAGGGAAGATGGTCAGATGAATTAAAAATAGAATAAGTAGATAAATATTCCAGACCTGTAAAGTGGTGGGCTTTAATCTCTCAACCTTCTTTATTGCTTTTCTTATCCTCACATACTGAGTTCCTTTTGAACAAGCAGGTATACTGCACAGTGTAAGAACTTTTCATTAAGATGTCAGTTAAGATTTATTTCTCAATCTTAAAAATATCAGTATATTCATAACTTTATCATCTTAGGCATTCAAGAATATTTTTCATCAGATTTTGTCTATAAAATATATCCACAGTGTTTGTTGTTTTTTTTTTTTAATGTAATGACCGTCACAAATATTTTTTAATTTTAGCAAAAACATTATTTTACTTGTACTTTACATATTTTGCAAAAAAGTTCTGCTCAAATAGTTCTTAATTAGTTAATCTGAAAAATCACACTTTTAAAATGGGGAATAGGTGTTACTATCTAAACATTTTAGCTGCCACATGCTAGGAAAAATATGTTGCACATAAAGAAATAATTTAAAAAAAATATTTCTCTGTCTCAGCATATCTAGAAAGCATATATAGGAAAAAGTGTTTAAATTAAGCTGAAATTTGAAATGCAGCCACCCATCTACCAAAGCAGCACCAACTATTACTGAATTTGCAAAATTGCAGCATTTACTATCTGTCACCCAAGCCTCCCATAAATGCCACCTTTTGCAGATGTATAAGAATTTTACAGCACAAAGACCATCCCTGGTCATTCTCTCATGTCAGATTGGAACATGTTGACAGAATTTCTGCCCAAGGAACTAAATTAAACAACTGGATTCTGAAAGTGTACAAGGTTCAGCAGTCCATCATGGAAAATTGTCTATTTATTATATTTTCATATGGTCTGCATAAATGAACCATCTGCAGCAGTGTAACTTATAATCTACACTAACTAAGGGTTAAAAATATCTAGGCAAGTAGAAGGTTATTCTAGAATGCTTTTTGCAAGCAGTCTCCTGTCTCTTAATTCTCCTCTATTTCAATGACCCTTGATTTTTTTTTAATTTTAATTTTTTTATAGGTAGATAATCTCAAATGCTTGTTAGAAGGAAATCTGTATTTTTTTAAGACCAATTGTTCGTCAACTTTAAAATGAGGAATAGTTCAAACACCTATTTTTGTTGGGTATTTTTTGTTTTCATTTTGTTGTTGTTGCTGTTTCTTATTTAAATATACATGACCTTATTTCTCAGAGGATAAATTAAATTCTCTACTATGAAAGTGCAGAAGGAAACTTATACATTGTTTACAAGCTTTACAAGCATTGTGCTTGTATCTCAGCAAAGAGAAACTTTCTTTAAAAAGCAGGATAATGTACTTAGTCCATTCCTTATCAAATGGTGGTCATTATTAAATTGTGGTTTGATGTGTTTATTCTCCCTTCTGGATCAGAGTTACATTTTATATAAAATGAAACATTTATATTAGGGTGTAAATGAAGATACACCTATCTGGAGTTTCAAATTCTGTGATAGTCAGGATGAATGTCCAGCACAATCTCCATCTCTTTTATTCTAGAAATGCTACAAAAGACAGTAACAATTCATTTTGAAACTGGAGCACCAAAGTATCTTTAAAGTTCATTTTTTTTTAATTTGACAAAAGTAGGAGTCTGCTTTGCTTGCAAGCTCATGTCAGCTTCTGTTTTCTCTTACAGGGTGTAAACCTAAATGATTAAATATCAGTAGTTGCCAGTGTTGAATGTTTTTTATGAACAAGGAGATTTACAGCACTGAACAGTGGAACAAAACTCACTATTCTGCCTTAAATGTAGGACTCTATGCTGTAAATTAGACCAACAGCATTCAAACATACTGTCATTAACTGACTGATGTTGTTACTGGATGATGAGTCTAACATGAGATTTATGAAGCAAGGTGTATGACAAATGTCCTAAATTGTTCAGTTTCCTTAGGTGAAAGGATGATGCAGAATCTCATCTCCCTAGCAAATAATCTAAATTGCGTTTATTTTAGATTAAACTGATACAACAATTCATTGCTTTGTCATTATAAAGCAGTGACTCTTAAAGATAATATTTTTATCTGAAATGAATAGGTATTCAGAATTTTTTAAAATGTCTTCAGTTTTTAGAGAAGGATATTCCACTATGAAATTTAATGCAAAGAAAGTTGTTGTGTGTGTTTGGTTGGTTTTACTGGAATTCACCAATTCTTACAAAATTCACCCATTGTGCTATTCCACAGCTGTGTAAGCATAAGTGCCTAGTTTGTAGTTTGGGGGCTTCCTGGAGTGTACTGAAAATAAGTAAGTTACTCTCTAATCATGCTTGTCTTTGCTTGTCCCATGGTGTTTAAGGAAGTTTTTGAGGAAGATGGAGAAAGTAGAAGAGCAAAACTTTGAGACAGAACATAGAGAAGCCACAAGAAACAGAACTGATAGAACATATTTCAAATGTCTTAATCATAATTTTCTCTCTCTTTTACAGACTTTTTGTAATTCTGCAAGCAGCTCTCAATGTGTAAAAACCCAGGAATGTGCATTCATTAGCTTGCTCATATTCATAATGTGACACAGTAACAGCGTCTTAAAGGCAAAAGTCATAAAGGCATGAATAGTTTTCTGCTGATACTGGTAGCAGAAACTCCAGTGAGGTAGAAAATTGGAGTTATGACAGTTGCTATCTAAGTACTATAAATGCACTAGTATCATAAGGCGCTTACACTTTCAATGTATACTTGAATTTCTTCTTGACAATTTTATCTCTTCTTTAAGCACAACTTTAAAAACTTATTTTCTCACTTTGTAACTTGTTTAATTAACTTCTTAAAGTACATTTCAAAACACATATTCAAAGACAGGAATGTTTTAATTGTCTGTGGAAGTCAGAAGGTGAGGAAGAACTGAATATTAAGTAGCAAATGTAGTGTGGTTCTGACCTATAAAAGTAGAAATCTTACTTTAGTCTTCCTTAGGAAAGTTCAGTAATATGCAATTAGAATGTTAGTAACCTACTGTATTTTTGTTTCCAAAATGCATCTTGCAATGCCCAAGTTCTTTTTAAGTGATAGCTGGTATTTCATTTATTGTGATTTAAAATCAAACAAACCGAAATTAAAACAAAGAAACAAAGACCCCCCCCTCCAAAATAATAAAAACCAAGAACAGCAACAAAACCACCTAAACGAACAAAACAAAAACAAACAAACAAGCAAAAAAAAAAAAAAACCCATCCAACCAACCAACAAAAAATTCTTCAACCCTCACAACTTTCTTCCTCATCTGGATGTAGCAATCCTGTTCCTGATGTAACAATCCAGTGACAGTAAGAGGTGATAGTGAATATTCATGTAAGTGATTTCACAAGAGAAGGACTAGTATGAACAAATGGCAAAAAAAGGAGTCTAAGTGACAGTGGGTAGAAAAGCCATAAATTCTGTGAAAGAATAGTGAGGAAAGTTTTTGTATTATGGTGATACCTCATGTATTACTCTATCCTTCTTAGGGCAAGATGTCAGAAAAATTAATTTCTAGAAATTTACGGTTAGTAGACTGAGAGGCTTCAGTAAAAACAAAGATTCTTTTTGGAACAGCTACACTTAAACCATAGCAATGTAATCAAATTCACATAGATGGGAGCTATAGAAAATATCTCTTGACCATCTTTTTCAGATAATGGAGTAGGGTTACTCTCTCTAAAAAAAAGAAAAAAGAAATTAAATAACAGGATTGTTAACCTGTTCCTTAGCAAAACTGCATGCTTTGGTTCAGAAGCTGCAAATAGTCACCTCAGTTCCTTCTAGAGCAAAAAGTTAAATATGTGACTGGCATATTACTAGGCTAGAGTCTTAGCTCTGGCTGCTTTTGGAGATAACTGTATATTCTTATAAATCTTTATCTGAAATATCTTTTTTTCCACTTTAGCTATTAGCTGCTTTCTGAGGTATTCATCTGCCTTTTTTTTCTTTTTTTTTCCAGACTGAAATATTTATTTGGTGTTAACTACTAAGATCTTTCACACAAATATTTATTGCAGTAAATTCTATGAAAATAATTATTTTATTTCTGGAAGGGGAAACACTATTTTCCGTGCAAACTCTGTAAGTTATTTACAGAGAATAAACTGTTATACATTAGAAATTCATGACTCCAAGAGTTTTCCACTTTTTTTTCTGCTGATGATAATTAGAATTCATGTAAGCAGACCTCCTGTGAAAACAGTATAAGGTCTGAGTAACACAAATCTGTTTTTTACAGTAACAACAATATTATTGCACATATGAAAACCAAGTTCCTCATTTTAGTATTAAAAAGCAGAAAATAACCACCAGGTATTAATGTTCCCAGAGGGTTGACAGTAATGTTTTCTAATAAAGCAAATGACTGTGTCTATAAACACATATATTCCCTTTGCACATTGAGTAGTGAATGGGAATTGTTAGAAAGAAAGGATTTACTGCTCGCATGGTAAACACAGGTAAAGATTTGATAAGGCAATGTTTCCTAAATACAGTAACTTAACCCTTCTGCATGGTTTTCTGAAAGACTATGAAAACAGCTGAAATACAACACTTGCTGAACATATTGCTGGGCATGCTCAATCTGGCTCTGCAACTGCATAGAACTGCATGGCAAACCTTAAGGCACTCATACAACAGATGTAGTGACTCTGGGCAGTGAATCTATACTATTGGAATTATCATTTTTTAATAACTGTTAGTGATGCTTGAAATATGTTCACATTTTGGGTAAGGAGGAGGAAGGAATCTTCTTAATCACATGAATTCACATTCAACTTTTGTATTCTGACCAAGATTTATCCTCTGTACATGCTAAAGTATGGTGAAAGGTATTTTAAAAAAAAAAGGAAAAAAAATAGCTTTTATTGCATTCATTTTCTTATGGGATTTCATAACTTGTCGTTGTAGTCATTGAATCACATATTTACTGCTTGAGGAGTTGCATACATTATCATGCTAATTAGATGACAAAGAGACAGGATTGAGTTTCAGTAGCTGTCATATACCATCCACATGTTTACCCTTCCTTACTAAAACGAGGATGGGAATATATATATTTTTGGCCATAATGGGAGGGATGTGTTTTAGATCCTTTATTAAAACACTTCTGAATATCTGTTCTCACTCACTGGGAATCTGTATTGCCTATACATTCATTGTCTTCATCTCACACAACTTGACATTGTCACTTGAGTGTGCTGTCTTTTAACTTCTCCTCCAGGAAAAACATCCTAACATTTTTATAGTCAGGTTTAATAACCAGCAGAGAGATAAAATTCTAAGACTAACTCATCTTGACAGAAACTTTTGAACATTTGTTAGACATATCTGGATCAGGAGGCCAGTTCCTTCTAGGAATGTTATAATAAATAGCAATATGTAGAGATAGAATGGGATTTGGAATTGTATGTTTTTGCAGTGCCTCCAATTTAAAAGATGTCTAATTTGGAAACGCTTTATTTTACACCCGAGAAGGCCTAAGAAATGTGGCTCTTTGTCTCAGTCCTGTAGATGCACATGTGTGATCATTAAGTCTTTTTGATTTTTAAATGCCCCAAATTATTTTCCAATCTGTTCTTTGATCTTTTCTGTGATTTGATTTATGGATCTGTGGTATCAACAACTCAGGGGTGCTCTGAAGCATAGTTAAGGGACAGACTTTCTGAGGGAGGCACAGAAATAATAGATTGCTCATTACTATACAAGATCTGTGTGCCCTACTTAACATGTAAAGAAACAACTTGTGTTTACGCTTGGATCTGATTGAGCTCTGTGATTCTACTCAGGAACTGTAATAGCAAAAATAGACATTCTGACTTAAGTGATGCTGTTCCTATCTCTCCAGTGCAGATCCTTCTCTATTGCAGACCCTGATTCCCATTTCCCTTTCCACCTCCATCATATCCAGGAAAAATACTTGAACCACCTGGCGCAGTGTATCTGCAGGAATCAATTTTCATTTCCCACTGGCATGTGAGCATCCACTTGCAAGGTGAGTCAGTGGAAGCCGGCTGCTCCTCTGTTGGAAGCAGTGCATGAATTACAGAGCATTACTGATGTGTTGTGGAGTGTGGGGAGGGAGCTCCTGTCTCGTTTGCCAGCAGTGCTACTGCAGAGAGCAAAAAGTCACATCAGAGTGCAAATGAGGGATTTGTATCACCGGCTTCCCAGCCTGTGAAGTGCATTGTGCTTTTCTCTGTCTGTGAGAATGGCAAGTGTGGTACAGCCACCTGTCAGCAGCCTGCTCCTCCACGCAAGAGTAGCTGGTGGAGTCAGTGTTCATCTGTGAAAACATCTGGGTAATTAAGCTGAAAGCCGAAGAACATGGGAGTTCAGAAGATAGCAGAAAGTTTCAAATATACCCTTAGATAGAGAGATTTGATCATCACATGGTTTTCCCACACTTGGCTACCTAACTCAATAGACATTGATCAATTGACAGGTGTGTATGCCAATAGTATGAAGGACTTATACTGAAGCTAGGATAGAAAGGGCAAAAGGTGATCTCTTTAAAATATATTTTCTTGTAAATACACATCATCCACACCTTCTGTTCCAATGGGAATTATGCAGCTTTTTACTTTCTCTTCACTGTTGCAGATTTTTTTTTAAAGAGTATGATTGCTACAAAATAAGGATTTAGCTAAAATAATCCTATTTCTTCTTACAAATAAAAGTGTTTTGAAGTAAAAAATGTATTCTAATTACAATAATAACTTGTAGGTGGTGCATATGCTCATTATATCAGCATTAGATGAAGTATTGGTATGGTAGGCAACAGATGAGAATATCAATGTGTGTGATGTGTAATTGCAATATGTTGTTTTTTGCAGAATGTAATTTTCTATAAAATACCTACAGATGTTTTAAAAACAAACATTCTCAGAACACATGCTTTTCTGAAGATTAAAGTGCATACAGCTGTTTGGTCTTGGTTTTTTTGTTGTTTGTTAGTTTTTTGTTTGTTTTTTTTTCCCTTTTGATCAAATTCTTATTTTAAGGGATTGTGAATGTCTTCCATCAAGGATTAAATTAGGGTTGGAGTTAATTGAGAGTTGTTTTCCTGTAAAAAAACACACAATTTTTTTTTTCTAAAATCACGAATTCTGACTTTCTCTGATAATGTATTGGATTCAGCTGGGATGCTAGTGAATGTGCACAGATGTGAGATAAGTTTTGTTCTACTTTGAAATTTTGTTGGGAACTTTCAATAGGAGCCTATTTAGGAAAAAGGCTACATGATTATTCATTTATTCCTTTTTTCTATTATATTGCAATGATACTATTCATGTCACAATTCAGTTTCTACTATTTACATTTTAACCTGTGAATATAGTCAATTTTGCTGCTGAAAAAAGAGCTGTGGAGTGTTCCAGTAACTCATCTGCTAACATAGCCGGCTGGCTTTGATGAATGGACTCAGTCTAAAGGATTCTCTACTATGATGTGTGATACCTTGAACAAATAGGAATGTGTTTTTCATCAACACATTGGAAGGAATAATTTATATTGCCATGTATGAATGAGTTGTTCTGATTGTTATGTTTCCTCTGTCATACTGAGATGCTCATTTAAAGTGTGCAAGGAGAACTTGCTGGATGAAAACTGTTGTTCACCTAAATAATGATATCTAAAAATATTTAAACCAGATTGATCCACTGTGACTATGATATTTTGGGTAGGTTTTTTTTTTTAAAGGAGTGACAGTTCTTGTTTTTCTAGCATGCTAAGAATCTTGAATACTGAGAATAGAGGCCAGTCTATTAACATTAAACATTGAATTTCTATTAAATCTTAGATAATTTGACATGCACAACAGGCAAAAAATCTAGTTGTTTCTAGCTTAAATATCTGATCATCACCCAGAAATATTTATTGATTTGCTACATGGAGGATCTTTTCTTTATATATAGTCAACCTGACCTAGGAATTAGATTTGCAGCGTAAAAATGTTTCTGTCTGTATTTGTTTTTTCAGTGGAAGAAAAGCTTAATGTATGCATACAGTATTTCTTATGCAATTAATTAATTTCCTATTCTTTGCGTGGGGCAGAATTTCTTAAAACCATACACTCGTCTGATTTGCCTCTCATTTTAATACTTGCATAAAAAATTGCCAGGCTTTCTGATGTTCTCCTTTACATATTTAATTTTTCTCAGATTCTGAGAAAGCATTGTGTGGAGGGAGTCAACTGGCACAATGCCCTCAATTAATGATAAGCCTTTCCTTGTCATTCTTTCTCTGCCTCATTGTAGGCATTTATAAGAAAAATAAAAGAACACAATGTATCTTTGCTTTTGAATGCAAAATCCATCACTTCACCTTTTCTTCCAATGAGAAGACATGCAGTGGAAGGGACAGACCAGGACAAACGGTTTCACTCAAAAATGCATAGAAAGCTTGCTTCTTTCTTTTTGTCTGTTATACTTATTTTTGGAGTTTTGTTTGTTTTGTACATTT
>PYHW01009483.1:880679-911587 GCA_013186435.1 Turdus rufiventris
GGGGGGGGGAAGTCTTCTGATTTAGGGTAAAGAAAAGAGTAAATGGACACAGTATATGATCACTTTGATTCTTTTCTGTAAATTACAGCATTGGCCAATAGAAGGATGTTTCCCAGCTATAGAGTGCATTTTTGGTACAACAGCACTTTATTTAGAATTGAGTCAATAGCGTATACTCCTCTACTGGGAAAGGGGTTTTTTATGACTTTTCTTACCCTTTAAAAGACAGGGCCTGTCTTAATGATTTTGCAACTGTGTGATGGTGCTAAGAGACCTATTATGACAAAAAGAGTAAAACTATTACTAGGAGTATACCATGTCTTGTCAAAAGATTCATTTTTCAGTAGATTGAATAGATTTCTTGACTGAAATCTTGGGAAATTCTGGGTCYATAAAATTACAAATGTAACCTAGTTGTGTTACTAATGTAACAAAAGACAAAAAGACACTTATAAGAACGGAAAACAAGTCTCTTATCTTAAAAAAAAAAAAGTATTTTTTTTCAAAAAATATATTGCAAAAGTGGGTAACTTTCACAAAGAACCAAATCATATTCAATATTAAGGGAAGATGAGGTGGTAATAGTTGATGATTCAGTCTTCTCCACATTGTAACAGTTCACAATAGCCCTTCCAAAATAAAACTCTGTGAAATTACTGGGATTTAAAGTTTTTAAATAATTTGCTTCTCAAGATTTTATAAAATCTAGAATATTTAATAAAAATCTATGTTTATATTTAATATTTATTTCTATTTATATATTATATAAATTTATATATATTATTATTTACATATAATATTTCTTAATAATCTAGAATACAGCCACATTCAGTTTGCTTACTACATACATCTAGATTTTATATTTGTTGAATACTCATATAGGGACAGTAATGGATAATAATTTCAATGTCTTGCTCTGTTGATCTGAATATTTTCTAGGGGAAATAACATCTGAATACCAGATCTACCACTTTCAGCGTATTGTCTTACCATAGAAGCCTGCTAGAATGTTAGAAAGTTAAGTAGGTAGATTTAAAAGATGCCCTTACACCATGCTGGCTTTTGTGCATTTTTTAGAAAAACTTCTGTAGATTTCTGTTTTTATCTGTATTAAACTCTGTTGTATTTTTCCACTGGAGCATTGTTTGCCAGTTGGTTACTAGCAGAGATTTGATAGAACTATCAATCAAAATCATTGTAAAAGGGAAAATAAAAAGCTGACAAAGCAACACAGTGGGACTGGCTGTGAACAAAACTTATGGCTTTTCTTTTACTGTGGAAAGGACACTCATCAGAATGCCCTCATTTGTTTGGATGCAATTGAGCTTCAAAAGGGCAAGACAGATGTGCTGTTTTCAGGAATCTTAATTTATTTTGTGGCCCAGTTCATAAACCTGTGACTGAATGTGAGAGCAGAACACATTTTTGGGCCAGCTCAATGTATCTTTGCTTTCTCCAGGAACAAAAATATTGCATAACATTTTCATATTCATAACCTTCCATACCTGAGTTGCTGTGGCACTACAGCAGTGAAGAAACTTCTCTGAGAGATGTGTCAGGATGCTATCTGCTTGGCTGAGATAGCTCAGAACTTCAAAAACCTGGACAGATGGGGTGCCATCTCACCAGAGACAGCATTCTGCTGGGCTTCAGAAGAGCTGAGAGTTGAAGGTGGGGTACTGTATCCAGCTGACATACCAGCTCTGCTGCTAGCTTATGTTACAGTAAATGAGGAGATGATGGCCAAAAAAAAGCACCAAAAAATAAAATGGAGAGAGCAAAGCTACATCCATCAAATATAAGTGTGCCTGTTGTGTTCTCAATGTCAAGTCTTTAAATTGGCAGTCTTTAAAGATAGGAAAAGTCTTTGAATAGACCTTTACTTTCATATTCCTACTCTCTGTGTTTGATTCTGTACGTTCCACCTGTAAATGTCCAAACCATTACAGAAGGAACTTTCTCAGTCCTCTGAATGTCTGAGACTCTCTTCCATTTTTGTGTTTTTCTTACTATTCTTATAAAAAACACAATGTACTATCCTGGTTTTGTGGTCTTTATTAAGACATAGGGTGTGCTTCCTACACTTAGTTTATTCTTTCTGTACTATTCACCAGCACAGCTAGTTCTCCTAGTTTTGAAGCATTTGTATAGAAACAAATCAGCTGCATACAAATGGATCTGCACTGATGTGCCTTCTGCTTGCAAAGAGCATAAGGCAGCCGAATTTTCACAAGAGATCAAAGAGTTAGGTTACATGAGTAAAGGTGTGCATTGGAGACAGAACAGCTGCTCCGGCATCTTTTGAACTTTCACTTACCACTTCCCCATTCCCAAGCATGGTGTCATGGAAGCAGTTTTTCACAGCTGTCAGAGACTGCATTCTCTCCCAAACTCTTACCAGACCTTTGGTGTAAAACTTTGGGCATGTGCTTGTGCTTTGTAATTGCAACTGAGTGTGGTTAAGGCTTATGCAGGCTGAAGTACCTTGTGTTGAGGACTGAGTTTAGCACTTACGAAGTAAAGTCACTGAAAATGGGTAGGGCTCACTGTCCATTTGCTTAGCCAAAAAGCAATCACTTCTTCTATTCATTTCCTGGTATAATAGTGTTCAGCTGTCCAACAAAAACGATATTAAAAAATGCCTCTTTGTGTTTTAAGAACTATTCAATTTTCTTGCCCTATTTTCAATATGGGAAAAAAAATGGAAGGCTGTTTTTTCCTTCCTGAGCAACTTGCACCTGCAGCACAGTCTAGGGTCCCCATGCTGATGTGGGCCTGTGCACACAGCTGATTGTGACTGGAAATGAAGATGACTCTTTGTCTCTTCTGTCATGTTGAATTCTAAGACTGACATTTAAGAAACGCTTTTGAATGAGTAGCTTCAAATTGATCCAGTTTGTTGAAAAGCTTGAGGCCCACTGAATTGAAAAATAGCATTTGGATTGGAAAAAAATGATATATTTCAAGTCACTGTGCAAGCTTTGTGAGACTGGATTTTGCATTGCAGCAGTCATTTAGAGTGTGTAACTGCTTGTTTCAGCATTCTTTCAATTCAGTGACTTTTATCCCACTAAACTTAGAACAGAAAATTATTTCTGCATATGTGTGTGTATATACGTGTCTGTCTGTGTGTCTGTGTGTGTGTGTGCCAGCATGTATTAGAAATTGCTATGTATAAGGAATAATTTTAATGCCTCCTAATGTTTGAAAATGTTTAGAATCTATTCAGCTGTATTTTTCTGAGCATGTTGCAGATGTGAAAACCATGTGTTACATATGGCTTCATACAGACTGTAGGACTTGCAATATGCAGTTAAAATCTATGGCTATAAACCTAAAGGCTAAATTACAGGATTTGTAGATAATAAATTACTATAGATGAAATTTATTAACACATTAATATTTTATCAGGTATTAATAAATACATGAATTTTCAATGGTGTTTTGTGAACCCACGATATGATAATTTCTAAGCTTTTATATTTTTCCCTTTCAGGAGGTCTTATAACTAGGATTTTTTAGGGTTTTTTTTCTAATCATAACATCATGAATCAGCAATAAGCCTTCTGTTTGCAGCAAAACTTCAAGCTGTGTTAAATGTTAAAGTTTTTTAGTAAGGTTGCAGTATTCTTTTACCCCATGTTTTAAAAATTATCTAGACATTATGAGGACAGTTAAGGCTTACTGATTCTTTAAAGGCGTACTGTTGATTTTTAGTGCATAGCTTCATGTGTTTCCCGTTTCTCTATAAGATGTTGGTTTTGTTTAGAGATTATCAAAAGCATCTGACAAATTCCATTCTTCAAACATCACAGCACTAATCACAGTCGTGCATTTACCAGCCACCTTCACTGGTGGTATGTTCTCCATTCTCAGAAAAGGCTGGCTGCCAGAAGAGCAGTCTCGGGCCATACTGACAGCTTGAACAATGTTAAGGAATTGTAGGAAGTTCTCACAGTTGAAACAGCAGACAGTTTATGGGTTAATGAACAATTTGACCATGCTGATACATGTGCCAGAGGTTAAGGCTCTGACCTGATGCTGTTCAGATTACTAGGACAAATGTAGCCACTGGGACCAAGATTAGCAATTTAATTAGAACACCGTGTAAAATTCATATCCTATGTCATTTGCTAAACAGGACCTGTGTCATTATACATCTATTATACCATAGTTAAAAAAATAGGAAAGTCAAGGAGTATTTATATGAACAATATAAATAGAATGTTAGGTTTTAGGGTGTCACATCGTAATCTTCATGTTTCATAATTTGCATGTATTGCCTATGTTTCATCACAATAACACATTCCAAAGTGAAATACCCTCATGAAAAATAGCAACAATTCGGCATGTATTACAGCTTGACACAATAGGGACAAAAAACCAAAACCAACCAACCAAACAAACAAAAAAAACACCCCAAAAAACTTCTAGAAAGTTTGTTGGTGTGGAACACATTGAGTGCAGGTAGCTTGGGGTCCAGCTGCAATAGGAGCTGCCTAAAGCAAGAGGCCATGAGTTACCCACCTTTTGCACAAGGAAGGGTATGGGGACATGTGGCACAGCCAGGTGACTGGACACTCAGTGATGACAGCAACCAAGGACTAGGTAGGAAATGTGAGAGCCTTGAGTGCTTGGACTGTGATAAAAACCCAGGGTTTCTTTGCTTGGAGTCCCTCTTTGGATGTAGGGGCAGCTCAGGCTGTTCCCGTGTTACTCCACCATGAAATATGGCTTTGTGGAACAAGACATCTGAGACTCTGCCATGGGAAACCTGGGGTTGAGCTGGTGAGGAAACCTGGTCTGGCTGTGTGAGTGGGATGTGTGGGGAGTCAAGAGAGGGACCCTGGAGCTGCTCACTGCAAAGGGGCTTCAGTCCCAGTAAAGTCTCTGATGGCTGGAGCGTGACTGCCAGGGAATCTCATGAATGGTCTGACTAAGAAATTTCTCTTAACTCTGTAAACTTTGAAGATCAAGGATATCAATCATTATAAGTAATGCTAGCAAGAATAATATCAGGGATAAATTTCCCATGTAAAGTTCTAAAGTAATTCCTCACTATTAAAAATTAGGATGAAAATAGGACAATGATGAGCTGACCTCAAACATATGTAATTGGTACAGTGGGCTTATTCTGCATGATACTGGTAACAGTTGGAAACAAGATGCTGCATTTAAATGTAAAAATAAATAATAATTTTCCTGAAATTTTCTTAGTTGTTTTTAAATTCCAGAATAGATCTTTATTCTGTTTTCTTTGGTGTGCCAGTAAATTTTATAAGTTACAAATTGGTGTCCTCTCTTAAGTACCAAGGCCATTCAGACTTCCAGCTGCTAATAGATGGTGAAGCTTTTGTGGGTCCTGAGACAGTGCAGTGACACTTGTTCCAAGGATGATGCTTGTGCAGAAGGGAGCAGGACCATGGAGGAGAAAGTAGAGCAGTTGCATCCAAGTGGTAGTTTACTATGGCTGCAAAAGATGCATTCTTACAAAGACTGCAACTGCAGTTGTTTACACTTTTGCATTTATAGATGCAATATGCCTGAGAAGACCATCAAGGCAGTGATTTGCAATCTTGCACTTCGTTTATGGGAAAACTCAGAACTGACATTTGGTGGCTATACATAAATAGAATAATTTGCTCCTAAGAAAAAGTGTCATACTTAAAATTTGATATTTTTCTTTTCAAAATGAAATAAGCCTTTGGCATAAAATTTATTCAGAGTCACATTTCACCTATAACCCGTTTTTTTTTCTTCTTCTTTTTCAGACCTGTACCTAGTTGCAGTTTAATATTTGCAGTCTCTAGATTGTCAACATCATTGTATAATAACCAACTTATTATAGAAAGCAGCAAATGCCATGCTGCCAATCACTTGTCCATCACACTAACAGGTGCACTGCCATTGTCAGTGTCAGGCTGAATACTGGGGATCAGTTAGACAGGTGGAGTAATTTACTCATCTTGTAGTGGCAGAAGGGGACACCTTATCAAGGAAAAAAGAGAAGTGTCTTCCCTTGGTGCATTTGGTATGTGGCTATGGAACTTGAATTTATAGTCTCTCTGTAGAAGCTGATGTGCAAACTAAATTTCACTCTAAACTGGAGGAGGAACTTCTTTTAGGTGTTATGCAAGAGAATTTATTTTTCCCTTCTCTTCACCTTAACTACTATCATTCTCACCCTCTCCCCCCACACCCCCATCCTCAACCTTTCAGTATTGGCAACTGAACAGACTGCAAGATTCAAAATGTTTAAAATACCTGTCAGTCTGTTGAAGTAAAATAAAATTAAAAAAAAAAATACAAACTTCAGTGAAAATGAGAAATTATATGCCTTATTTTTTTCCCACAGCTGTGTTTTATAACCGTGATTGGAAGAAAGGGGTCCAGAGCATGGTTTACCATTTAATTCAAAGAATAAATATAAAAGTTATTACAGCAAGTACCAATGCCAATCCTCACCTGTCTTGATCTCTGTAGCTATGACAGCTTCTGGTTAATACCTAGAAAGTTCCTTGAGGCATCAGAGAGAAAAGTTGCTTTATTCACCTGTCTTTGTTACTATCAGTGTGATGGACAAATTCTCAGGTATCACCTGTGATCATAATAGAGCTTTAAGCAGGAGAGCTAACTCGGATGTGTTTGTACTTGTAGGTTCTGACTAAAGCCACCTGTGGTCAGGTACAACCAGTAATTGCCTGAGCCAGTAAAGAGAGATATAGAATGATGTATGAGTCTTCAGAGTTAGAATGGTAGAGGCAACCTCAGACCAAACAGTGGGAAGGAAGAAATCACGGTAATGGTTTGGAAACCTCACTTTTACAGCAGGACAGAGAGCAGTGTCTGGTCAGTAGATGAAATTCACTGAAAGTTAATTTATGGTTTTTTACAGAAGCATTGATAGGAATACATACACCCTCACATAGGAAATCTGGGGATTAAACGAATTTCAGTTTGCTAAAGTGTCAATTTTCTTTAGGATACTGCTAATAATAGCCTTGACCTGTGGGTGATAGTTTATGGTGTATTGACTGTCTTGTTCATGAAATGGCTTCCATAATCTCCAATTCCATCATGTAGTTCAGCAATTCTTGTAAAGACCTGAGCTTTCTCCTCTTCTCTGTCTACCAAAACGTAATGGGCAGTGCTAAGACTTCAGAGGGCCTTGGGCATAGTATCACATTATATGTAATCTTATGTAATTACAGACTGCTACCAACTAGGCTCCAAGGATGTCCTTGTGCTTACTGTTGCTTATCTTGTATCCCTAAAAAGGAAAAGAGAAAATGTTATTTTCCACTAATCAGTAAGAACCAACTATCTCCTAGCTGCAGGAGTGCTGGGGAATGAACAGGACTAGAATCAGCTTTTTTCAGTGGCAGGCAGCAGTTAGGTGCAGGGTGAAAGCCTGAACCTCTGCAATCCTTCCGTGTGCAGATTTGACCCAGCCTCATGGATTGGCACCTGAAACATTCCCTCTGTTTACTTTGCTGTTATTCCCTGCATAACTCTACAAGCCCATTGCTGTCATGCATTAACTTCTGATTGGAAAAGAGATTTTTTTTTTCCCCTTTCTAATGTAATTTATGAAGTACAGAGCCACTGAAAAGTTTGAAGGTTTTGATCTTTTAGGTTACTATTTGAAATTCAATTTGCTAAGAAAAAAAAGAAAAAAAAAAGCAGAAAAGTATTTTGCATAGATGCAAAATAAAACAAAAGCAAATGATGCTGAAAATAGCTCTTTATACTGGACACCTAAGAAAACATTCTGTTTTGGTTTAAATCTATTTTGTTTTAAATTGACATTTTGCCCTGTATTAGAAAAGTGGGCTCAGAGAATCAAGATTTGGTCCTGGAAATGAGCCTGAGGCTTTAGCTACACAGAGCCCCATCCCTGGATGTGCATATCACCTGCTCATATTCTGTGCCAGCTAATACAAGACCTTCATATTTCAAGCTTTCCCTATTTGTGACCCCTTTCTTCCTGGAGAAAAGAAATGTGGATGCACACCCCGACTGCATCCTAATCTGCATGATAATTTGGTAAATCAGGCCCCTAAGGAATGACTAAATACATGCAGACACTCCATTTCCATCACTATTGAGACTTTTGTTTCAGTACCAAGGAAACCAGAGGCCAGGTGATCCCCTGGCTCCAGGTGATTTCAGTGACGGGGCTGCCATATGAAACTGAAGTTCAGCAGAACAGGCTCAGAAACAGGAGAAACTTGGTTTTGTTTAAATGTTATTTGGCAAAACAGGTACTTTGGCAAATGCCTCTCCCACTTTTGTTTTGGAAAGTATTTATTGTCTGTGAACTGAAACACTAAAAGCACTTTCCAAATGTACAAATCAGGAAATATATCTATTGCTGTTTATTCTTAATAAAATGTTCAACAATAAAATGTCTGCAAATATTTCAATTAGATTAGAAATGTCCACAATTTCTGAGACTGAAGATTTGGATTTTGAGTCCCCAATACATTATTTTTTCTCTCACCTGAATGGAGATTGGAAAAATTAGTTCAGTTATTAGTTCAGCTTTATTAGCTTTTTTTTTTACATTTTCAAGGATACTTTTAAAAGTAAATTATGCTATTCACTGACAATAAGCATGCCAGTGTTCTCTGCTGCTTGCAGTTCTCTGTATAAATGAAAACTGTCTCTAACACAAGGAGTCCAGCTCTTTGCATGACAGCTAAATTTCTTTTTTCTCCCTTAATCTTACAGTTCTGTTTCTCAAAAAACCCACACCATACCTCCTCTCTTTCTATGCCTTTTGACTATTTCTTCTATTTCTGCTATGTAGTACAATCTAAAAAGAACACAGTCTTTCACTGGTTCTGATATTATGCTTTCCCACCCAGTGATACAATTTTGTCTGAACTAGAACCAGTGCTTTCAGATATGGTGTGCAAAGCAAAGTGTCTGCACCCAGAGTGAATTGAATAAAAATTACAGTTAAATATACCACACGTGGATTCAGGAGCTGAGCTGTTAAGTGTCAGGTCTGGAAATGTTGGTCTTTGTGTTCAGTAGCAACGAAGGGAAGAAAGGAAGGATAAAAACCAAGGAAAAATAGAGAGGCCTAGAGACCTTTTTTTTTTTTTTTTTTTTTAACACAATAAATTTATGATATTGTCATCAAAGTGTGCATATGAAAGCACCTTTGTAGAAAAACTGAATCCTTTAACCACATGGTGCTTCTTCAGAAGAAAAGCTGCCCTGTAAAATGCTAGGAAGTTCTTCGTCACTAGATTGCTTTTATGTGTTCATAAAAGCACTAATAATGACTTCACTTTTTGAACTCTGTACACATTGAAAAATCCAAGTAGTGCTTGCTGCAGTTCAGAGAAGCACTGTAACATTTTCAGACACTGTTTTGTGTGCAATTTTTGTTTTATTTGTTCTACAGAGTGGTGAATACACACTAGATTTTAAAGGGTTTCTGGTTTGAAGAGTCAATAACCCTTTCTGTCTGAAGATTTATATTCATAAACCTCATTGAAATGATCTCACTGGGAAAATAAAACAGAGGATATGTAACTTCCTGATGAAGGTATGCAGACCTCTTAAAATCTTAATCTGCTGCTTAGAAGTACAGAAAGTAGAAATCTTACTGATATAGGTATGATTGTTACGAGTCTGAAACCCCAGAGGCCATCTCTAGAGATGGACAATGTCCTCATCTTATCTATGTGAGGTTCATCTTTCAACACTTTTTTTCAACAACTTGCCATTTAAATGTTATTGCATAAAGGCACAGAAGGCACAGGTTATTAATCTGAAGTACTACAATGGCAACTTCTTGTAGAATTTATTTTTTTTTAATAAAAAAAGGCTCAGCTCTCTGCTCTTAGAGTATGTTTTAAAAGAGATGTCTCAATTGTAGCTTTTTTGGGGAATACCTGTATTGCTGCCAGCTTACATCTCCCACTGGGAGCCACTGTGGAGCAGGGATTACCTCAAATAGTTTTTAGCAGATTAAACAAGCCACCAAAAAAAGCTTGCCTTTATTTTTCCTTCCCCTCTTTACAAATAACAGTGGACAGAAGGAGATGATTTACAATTTAGTATGTCAGCCATGACTATCCTGAATCTCAGGAGGTTTAACTCCAACTTTAATAACATGTAAGGTATCATCTCAAAACTTCCAAAGGTAATAGCAAATACATGAATGAGATCATGCTTGTAGGAGCATGTAGCTTTTGCTGTGTTGTTGCACTGTTTCTACTTGAAATATTACTTTTCTGTTCTCAGTCAAATGTTCGCTTTTGTTTTGCTTCTGCTTTCAGGAGCTGAAAGGCATTTAAATTTTGCAGCAGTGTCTTCTGACACAAACCACGAATTTGCTAAACAACAAATTTGACTTGCTTTTGCACTGAATGAAAGATCTTTTCTTTTTATCTCGTTGGGAAAAATAAAAGAGTAAAGCTTATTCCTACACACGTGATCTGCGGTTCTCTACATGCAATTCTTGCTCTTTGGTCTCTGAGGGCTGTTGAAGTAAATTGATAGTTTTGAGTTTAAGCTGATCTTTGAGTTTCAAGATAGAGAAAATATTGTGTATAGGTACTCGGAGCATACACTTTATGTGGGGTAGAGAAATGCAAGCCATGTAGTGTCTCAGTGTGCAGCCACAGGTTACTGCTGAGCTGCTCTCCATAAATGTTGCTCTGTGTGAATAAAGTAGAAGAAGCAGAGCACCTTTGAAATTCTATTCGGACAGTAAAAGTAAAATTCTATCTGAAAGGTAGGGCACATTCAAAAGATTTTATCTGGTTAAATTGTTTGCTCATGCCCTATCTGTATGTAACTGCAGGCGTTTTTCCACATCATAATATTATCTTCTATATTGTAGCTGCTTCCCTGTTAGAGCCAGTAATCAGTTTCACCTTTGTCTCCAAGCAAAATCTCTTCTTCAGTAACTCTAGCTATTAAAGGTGAAGTGATGCAGCTTGCTTCATTGATATATGATAACATATTAATTATACAATACAAATTCACTCAGTTGAAGATGTTTTACAGTTTTGCTTGCTTTTTCCCTCTAAATTGATCAAGAGCAGGTAAACCTTTTTTGCTTCTACAAGCTTTGTGAACACGTTGTTAAAAAAATAATTCTTAAGCCTTCAGAAAACAATTTCATATCATTGGACTTTAAAAAAATTCTTCTTGTTGCCAAAGAAGTAAAATGTTTAAAGTGGATGCTTAAGGTCTAGGTATACATTCTTACAATATTTCTGCAAAGGAAAGGCAATCACTTAATGCTTTTCAGGTCTGAATTACTGTAACAGGTGAAAGCAATATTCATTCCTCACAACCTTTGTATTTGTGCAGTCTACATATTTTACATCATCATTTTTTATGTTGTTCATGGTGATGTTTTATACTGTAAGAATCAGGGAAAAGGAAAACCAGTTGATTTCCCCCCAAGTTTGGCCTAAGCTTCTGCAAAGTTTATCTATAAAAAGCTTATTCATAATAATTGAAATGAAATTAACTTCTACAGTAATCTAGTTTATTTTGGATCAATGATATTGGGATAATTCTCATACAGAGAAAGCATGATACTGTAAATCATGTAATTCTTGAAATGCAGTTACAGTCAAAAAGGTAATTTTGGGAAAGTGACTGTAGAGTTTTCTATTTCTTCTTTCTCAGTGATTTCTGTATTAAATGTGTTTAGCTTGCAAGTCTAAAAATCATTTCTCTAACTGCCAGCTGTTGAGACTGAACTTGAGATCTTAAATCTTTTTCTCATATCTTACCTACAGAATACAGTTTAGTTACTGAAACTTAGATTCCAGTCCTTTTTGTGATGGATGAAGCAGAATAGGACCCATCTGATTCTTCCAAGTGGCAGCTGGAGTGACATTACAACTCCATTGCAACTATTATGAAAACATTGCTTGATGAGGAAACAGATGCAACTCTGTAAATAGAAACTGTTCTGTGGTCTGGAAATACGTCATTTTTACATTTTACATTATGTCTGTGCACACCAAAGCGAGTTAGAACAAATGCAGGTGTAATTATCTTTCTTTTATGTGGAGAGAAAATATAGCTGAGACGTTGGAAGCGGCATTATTCAAAGCTACAAAGGCTGTTTTTCATAGTCTAATGTGTATCACTTTAAAACTGGTTTGCTTATCTCTATAGCTGGTGGTAAACAAACATTTTACCTTCCTGAGTAGCTGCCTTATAAGATAGTGGGACTGTAAATTGAAGAGTTGACAAATGGCACTTGCTTGTCTGGCAAGCATTTCTTTAAACATATTTTTATATGCACCCAGGTGTCTTCTGTCACTTTTCATTCCTTAATAGTTTTTCCCAAAACCAGAAATCATTAACATCTTGATCTCTTTCACCTGTCTTCCCAAGAGAAACCAAAGTTTCCAGGTCTGAGTGTGATCAGAATTAAGGGACTGTGTAATCTCAATCAGCTGGTACAATGTCCATTATGTCCGTAGGCTCTTTTCCCTCTGTCACCTATATGACTTGGTCAATACATGATTCAGTAAAATACAAATATTTAAACCAGAACTTTCAGTCCCCACTTTTAGTAAATGTTTTGCTTGGCAGAAGCTTCATTACACAATAAATGAGTCTTTTGGAAGGAGCCAACTGCTTTATATAAAACAAGCTCCTGTTACTTTATTGCTTTAGGGGGAGAACAATGAAAATTCACTGTTACTGGCCACATCAACCTGAATGAAAGCCAAATAGGAAAATTGAAAATGATTGTCAAGTTCATCATATCTAATACAATAGAGGCAAATTAGAGTTATCTGCAGCAGCAGAAGTAGCAGCAGATTGCATTATAAATCATCATATCATTGACAGTCAATTACATTCAAAACTTTTCAAGCATGAGGCAGCCGCAGTGTTTATCTACTAACAAACTTATTCAAGCCAGAAAACACAGTGTGGGTGCATGGAGAGAATTTCTTTGGGGTCTGAAGGGTTTGCATTAAAAGGAGAAAATTTTGTCAAAATGTACACTCCATAGAAGGTTAGAAAGCATGAAGCTTGGTTTGTTGCAAAATTCCATCTTTAAATCTAATCTGCCTTTCTTCCGTCACTGCTGTAAATGCACATTTATTTGATTGTTGACTGGAAGAGCACTCCAGTAATGTCAACTTCTCTCCAGTCTTGTCTGCTTCATTACCACTTTTACTTTCACAATATTTCTAGCTCCCTTCTGAGTTCCCAGCATTTTACCCCTTTCCTTGCTCATTTGTTTACTTGCTTTTAATTCAAAGTGAATTTTTAGTTTGTCTTCAAGAACAAAGAGCTTTCTGTAAATTTATCAAAGTAACTAACCTTGCACGTTAGGAAATCTGTCCCTCACCTAATAGATATTTAATTAAATATATTAAATAAATCCCAATCAAATAGATTGTATAAAATTGATATAAATTGAGAGAAAAGTCTAGGCATTATTCTACTAGTCATTTTATTTTATGAACTCTCAGAATTGGACTGTGCCTTCAGAATTAAATGCGATTTTTTTCTCTACTGAAAGTTACAATGAGTGTACTTCTGGCTGTTCCCATGGGCACCAGAGAAAGCACAGAGCAGGAGCAAAAACTTCTGGTCCTAAGATGAGGGTTTGCGATTTTGCTGTAGTGCAGAACAGGGGGAGGATGTTCTATATGGTGATCCATCTACTTTTTCGATACACACAGAAAGCCCTGAAGCCGTAAGAGTGTAATGCAGGGTTAGTATTGATCTTATATCCACATGCCTGTATCGAGTAGGAGAGATTGTTGAATTTTAGGGAGAAGGACCTAAATTTATTTTTTTGCAATCGAAACTGGGTAATCTCCAGAGGTTCTCCAGCACCAGGACTCTTCATATTTTCGGAATGACTTGAGAAAACTATTGCAATATGGCAATGAATTTCTCTAATATTAAATTTGTTATAAAGTCAAGGTTGAGAACTGTGCTGCTGTTTTTCAGAATATTTTTTTTGTAAGAAATAAGAGATCTGAAGCCTAAAGTCTTTCTCCTGCAAGAGGTCTCCTTTGTGCTCTGTCTGCTACTGTCTCCATCCTGTTCCAGATGTACTGTATAGAGACCTGCTTGCAATTCATTCTAAGTTTCAGTCTTAAACCACCAAGTAATTTTTTCACACAAACCTCTGTTTATCTGATGTAAGAAAAAGATGAGGGTGAAGAGCCTAGCTTGTTACATATCTGCTGAATTTTGCCACACCTGGGAACCAATCTTGTGTGCCTCTAAAATTAAGTAGCCAGTTGAAGTGCTAAACTTAGCACTTCTTGGATAATTAAAAGGAAAATAGTGGTAATCACAGAAAGTGGTTCAGATATTAGGTAGGATAATCATGCTGAGAATCTAGGACAAAAACTGAGTTAATGCAGATACCGTAGTTAGTTGCCTGAAGATAGGGAGGATAAACCTATTAAGTCTTAGACCAGAATGAACATGAACAAAATTATTACACTGACATAACTTTAAAGCACTATTAAACTAGCTGAGCAGGTAGAAGGGAAATACTTTTGCATAATGGCAAAATCAAAATGTCACATTTCTGGAAACAATTAAAAAAAACTCTTAGCTAATGTTTGTATCAGGGAAGTAAGAAAGGAAAATGTGGATACTTTGTGTGGAATTCAGACGCAGTGGTTATGCTGCTCTTCTTGAACTGTGCAGTTGACCTATGCTCTCTCTATCTCCTTGGTTATAACCTGTCATGTGAAGGAATCTCTGGAGCATTAGCTATCTTTTTAAGGGAACTGATCTCTTACGTTCTTTGCATGATTGCCACTTTATGAAATTCCAACTAGAAAATAGAGGGCAATTATCCTTTCATTGCATTGTTTGCTTTTGGTTAGGTGTTTCAGCGAGTCTAGGCTAAAACCTGCTTCTGTGGTTAGCCGAAGTTTAGCATATTTTCAAAGATTTTCGGTTCTATTAAAGTTTACATACAAATCTTGCTGTAAATTATGTCTTTATTTATCCATCCCCTTTGCCTCTTTTAGCTTTTTATGAAACACTCTTGCATCCACTATTGAGTTAATGAATACTAAATTTAGTATGTAAGTAGTTTTGTAGAGGATTATGTTCCATATCCATGCCATATTAAGAAACTGTGGTGTTTGGTTCGCTTCTAAAGCTTCTTGACAGCTGGGGCATGACAAAGAAAGCTTTTCTGTATACTTGTTCTGAATTTTTTCAGGCATGGATTATCAAGTAGCCATAAATAAGCCTTATTGACCCAGGTTATTATTTTACATCTGCTTTCACACATTTCACATACTGAGTTGTGTTGTGTGTTTTTTTCCAAAGGAATAGGTCAGGGTTGCTAACTTTCTGGGTGATATTCTGAGAACAAGTTAAGCCAGAAGGACTCGATTTTTTACAAACATGTATTTCAGTAGCTGTCATTAAAAAAATACTAGATTTTAAATTATGGTTTTGATTACTTGAAATGGAAAGTTACTACAATTGTACTATCATACATACAGAAGCAAACTTGTGAAAGGAACATTAGTAAAGATTGAGAGTAGGAATTTGATCTCAATACCATAAAAACTGTTCAAATCACAAGTTTGTGGGGTTTTTTCTCCCTCCTTTTCAATACATTATTACATTAACTTAAGTCATCTTTTGGAACAGTTTTCCAGTGTTTTTTAGCTGTGCTTATAAAAAGAAAAAAATTATTTTTGACTTGTACTGCATGATCCTGCTAGTATTGATCAAAATTAGTATGATCTATCTTGCTTTAAGCAGTGTATTATCCTTCATTTTAGATACTGGAATTGGTCTTGGAACCCGAATTTTCTGCTCACTGGCTTTATTTGGTAGAGTTTAATGTTGTTTAATGAACAGGGCTTTTACAAAGCAGTTCTGACATATTATTAAATAGGCTTTACATTGTAGGAATTCATTCAATACTTTGTTCTGGCTCTCTTATTGAAGTGTATGCACTGCCAATTAATATTTGGGATTATGTTCAAACTCTTGAACATATCAAGCCCTTAGAACCATCCAGTTTCTTCTTACTGCAATAACATCCTCATCATAAGACTTTGAGTTATAAGTGACTTTCCTACAGTTGCAGGCCCTTGAGGTCCATCTTTACAAAATGCAAAATGACCAAATTCCTGTACTTCCACAGAAAAGTTTAAAGAAATTCTTCTGTTTCATAAAATGATGGCATCATTTTGAATTTATTTTCGATTTCTTGGTGAGTTGGGGTCATATTGGTGTGGGGACAACTGCATATCTTATTTTTAACTGCTTCCCAGTGGGAAATATCTTATCTGTGAAAACCCCAATTAGAAGCTACAGAAATGCATGTGTTCTCAGAATTCTGTACTATATAGACGACATGCATAATTTATGTAAAACTTTTGGGATTTACACCTTCTATTATTTTGTAGGAAGGAAAATGATGGGTTGTCAAATTATGCTACGTGTTTTAATTTTTGATAGAAGGTGTGAATGTGTTTATACAAGGTTGCTCAACTCCTGTAAGAAAGGTTATTATTGTGAGAAATTATTTGCTGAGGTAAACCACCTGTTAGACAGCAAAATTTATCACTCCAATGTTGTTTAGTAATATACAGAATACTGTGTAAACATTAAAAATTCAAGGGAATTAATGCTTTAGCCAAAATATTTTCAGGCCATCCTGGCAGGAATGCTGGGAATTGATGATAAATGGTTTTGATGATATCAACACAGTTTCTTTGACATGATCCAAGGTTTAGGTTGCCACAGTACAGTTCCTTGACATGTGATTGAGTGTACTGTGATCCCACAGAATGTCCTTACCCTCCTCCTATTTGCAAGGCAGTAAGACCAGGCATGCAGGTAGTTGTGAAATAGCTAATGATGTAAATTTTGGCCAGTGAAAGTGCAATTTATCAGACAAATTATATGCTGTCTAATAATGCAAGATTTCTATTTTACTTATGCCTTTTTATTGTTTCTTTAAAATAAGTTCACTTTTCATGCTGTCGTTGCATCTTAAAACATTTCATAGTTTGTCTAGCTTCCAATTCAGTCTTATGCAGTCCCATTACATTAATATTCCCTATGTTCTGTATGATTATTCTTTATAGTTTTAAGGAAAGCAATTTGGGTTTTTTTCCTATTTTCTAGTATTAAAAAATGTGCTTCCTAGGACTGCTGAAATTAAAATTGTAAGTCAAGCTTCTTCAAAATGATATTCACAGAACAGAATGCTGTTTTTTATTAATCTGAAGCCTTCCCTCTAGATAATACAGTGTTAGTATTTATAGTAGCCATTTTTTTGAATGGTCAGACATTAGCAATTAAAGGGGAGAAGATTTCTGAGACATGTGGGATTTCCTGAAAAAGTGCAAGAGTTTTACAAGTAAAAAGAATTTGTGGGAGAGAGTATGGGGTATTGTTTTGACATTTTGAAGACCTGAGTTTATCAGTCTGAGCATGACTTTTGTTTTTGACTCCATTCAACTGTGTAAGTTCCAAATTATTAACATGTTTAAACATGTTTGAATAAAGATCTGGAACCTACAAGTCTTCTTTTTCTCAGGAAGAAAAATGCCTCACAGTAGAATGAGGATAATGGACTTCCACATATTTAAGGAACAGATAAGTAGTCTCCTGAAGGATGATCTTCTGAAGCATATTGAGAATTGGAGACGCAGACTCTGGTAGGTGTCTGCAAACCCTTTCCAGAGGTGGCACAAAGGGACAGGCAACTCTGTAAAATACCCTCATGACTGCATCAGAAGCTCTTCAATAATTTGAATCAGACAGAAATCAATTAAAAAAAACCCACACCAACAAAACAACTAAACAAAGAACCCTGAAGAACTGTATACATAAATAGATATAAGAATAAAGAAAACTGGATATAAAGATAACATAACGGAGTGCAAAATGGAAACCCTGTGTTAATTAGAAATTTATAAGAAAACCTCTTTAAAGGTTAAGTCAATCTTGTACTCATATAAAAATTAGAAAATAGTGCCGTTCCATTATAAAATCATAGAATCGTCTGTTAAGAGGTTGGAAGGTACCTTAAAGATCATCTTGTCTCAACCTACCCTACTGTGGGCAGGGGTACCACCCACTAGACCAGGTTGCTCAAGTTTTTAACTGTAATGAAGAGAGAAAATATAGAATAGCGTAGAGAAAGCTGAAGAATTCAGTACTGTTCTTTCCTTCAGTCTTCATGCATCATCATACAGAACTATTTGACAATACCCAATGGAAATGTTTTAATGAGTACATAGGGTACATGAGAAACATGAGGACATAGGGCTTATGAGGAGGCGCATGCTGAATAATGGTTGCCTAAAAGAAAGGTCTTAAAAATAAAATTAAATAATAAAATTAAAAATTTAATGACTGTGGGCTTTCTCTGAATCTTTTACATTTTGAGAAGTCATGGAGAAGGGTTCTAGGATGAAAATATATTTCTGGGTTTTAGAATAAGAAAAATAGGATCGTATTGTCATGACCACTCTGAGCTGAATCCTTGGAAATAGTCTAGAACAAGCTTTTAATATGTACAAGAAGTGAATTTTCCTCTAGACTATTTTTGTCAGGGTAACAGATCCATAGAAATCTGTAGACATAACACCTAAGCTTGAGTTTAGTACATGCTTTCATCCTGTCCCACGTAACATTCCTGTAGGCAAACTTGGGCTCTGTTTCATCGTTGTCCTGTGATGTATGAGAAGCAATGAGTTACTGTTAGTGTCCCTTCAGAAAACATGCCAACAGAGTCTCACTCTCCAACAGTCCTGGGCAGAGTATTACTTCAGTGTTTTCAGTAATGATGTTGATGATAAACTAATGTATCCTTGTAAAAGCTGCAGATAAAAATCAAGGTATTATCAAAGTGCTTGTTGAGGATCGTCAATCAGAATTTTGGAAAACATCGTTAAAGTGACAAGTTGATATTTGTTCAAGATTGTGGAAATCGATCACTCAGAAAGGAGAAATTAAATGCCCCAAAATAAAAATGCCTAATCAGGTTATAGTCTGTCAGAAATGAAACGTGAGTTACCAATGTAATCCTGTAAAATACATGAACAGGTTTACTGTGTGCAAGATGTGAAAAACAATTATACAAGTTAGTGCTTCTGAGGCCATAGCTAGTATGTTGTGTAGTTTTGGTCATCACATTTTAAAGAAGAGTTGAGGAAGCTAGAGAAAGTCCAAAAGGGAAGAGTAAGAATAATGAGGGATTTTGAAGACATGACCTGTAAAAAATATTGATAAAATTTTAAAATTTAATTTTAAAAAGGAAGACTCAGAGAAAATACGGTGTCTCTATTATGCACAAATTTGCTGCAAGCAGGATGATGCTACTGCTTTTCTTATTCGCTTAGTGAAAGAGAAGAATAAATGGGGTTAATCTACAGATTAAATTCAGGGTAAAAAACATAAATGATAATCAGGCAGTAAATCTCTGAAATAAACCACCCACATGTACTTTCCTTTATGGAGTTTTCTTCAAATTTTCAAATATCTGACAAATGAGTCAAGTGTAATTGCTTTATTTTCTGTAGATGAAGTAGATGTTCTGCAAGATCTCATTTCCACTTCATTAATATGAATCCATAACATTCATAGGTTTTGTACCAGGTTTATTTAGCATTTTTGTGCCTTGGTTCCTTATGCTTTCTTTCTCTATTCGGTAGTTGTGGTGAGAGTATAAGTACATGAAATATTTATATTTCTTGGGTACTGTGACAATGGAAGCCATATAAGTTTACACCGTAGAGTGACAGACAGCTACTCTATGCAAAGTCATTGTGAAAATGACATTTTTGTCTTGAATTCTTGTTTTCTATTTCTGGGAGATCGGAAGATACAGTGGCTTCACAGAGTTGTAAAGGAAGTATCTAACCTCAGTTGTGCCTCTTGGGACCCATTGGACAATTTTTTGAGAAGTGTTATTTGCATATCTCAAATCAACTCTTTGGCAAGTATGGGAAAAGTTCCTAGCTGCCAGTTTTGACAGCCACAATTCTGGCAGCTGTTAGCCTTGAAGGGAAAGGAGACAAAAAAAAAAAAAAAGAAAAAAAAGAAGAAAACTGAAAAGAAAAAAGTAATGGCATTGGTATTTTTGTAGAGCTTGGGTGACATTTAATATTACCTGCTGAAAATAATAGAAATAAAAAGGTACAAATGTGAAGGAGAGAAAAGGGTTCCAACTCATGGAGCAGATAATAGTAATTTTGTATTTTAAAGTAACTTAATGACTATTTCATCTCTGAACAGTTCCATTTGCAGCTTGTTAAATTGAAAGTAGAAATAAGAAATTATAGGCTGAAGGAATGGGGTTAAAAATAAATCCTCAAGTGGGCCGGCAAACTGCAACTTCTTGGGGAAAAGTGGTTTCGCAAATGTCAGTTTTCTGTTGTTATTTTCACAAGAAAAGGTCTGATACGGCTAAGTATTTCTCAAAAGGGAGGTTACTTTAATATAGAGGTAAAGATATATAATAGTGGTTATATAGAATAAATAGTTTTTTAGGTGCTTGGAGGATTTAGGGAGAAAACTTTATGAAGAGGAGAGATGCTGTTTCATGCTTTTTTTTTTTTTTATTTTACTTGCAATATTTCGAATCTACTTCTAAAAAATAAAACAAATGGATTTTTTCAGTGAAATGTGAGGAGATTTTAGGGAGACATCTTGATGTGGCTTTGCATTTGTTGATGGCTATTTAAGTGGGATTTGTGTTTTCATTCACTCGGTGRCTACAGTCTYCTCAATGCAAAGCTGATGTTACAAGAAATTTTGCTTGATTAGGAAGCACATAATTTGGCCTGAAGGTCACATTACGTTGTCTCTTGTGTTGATGTATTGTGGATAGTATTAATCTGTATTTGTCTTTTGTTTTCTGCTCTATGTTATCATGATGCATGGCCATTACAATAGCAAATAGCCTGTCAACACATTTACTGGACCGTAACCCTCTTGGGATAATCACTGAATTTTCATCAAGACTGCAATGATTAGTGTTTCTGATTATGATAATCAAATAACTAATTAGCTATCATGTTTCAGGAAAGACATAAAACTTAAGATGTTTTCAGAATATGTTAAGACACAAGTTTTAAGATACTTCCACTTGTGGGTTTTTTAGTTATGATGTTTTTGCTGTTTGTTTTTGGTTTTTTGCTTTTGTTTTGTTTCTTGTTTATTTTTTCCAGAAAGCTTAGGACATGTAGGATGAAATGAAAGTTCCCAATATTCACTGAAAAGGAGATGAGTGGTTTCTCACTCTGTACCATATTTCTATTCTTTCCCCATAATTTTGAGCATAGCTGATTAAAAAATACCATGGAATTACTACTGGACTGAATAAGAAAAGGCAGCACCTTTTGTTTCTGGGATTTATTTGTTTATTTTCCCTTTTCTTTATATTTTTTGCCCTCTCTTTTAGAATTTCAGAAGTGTTAAAGTCTGATTAGATGTCAGTGTATAGGCAGAGATTGGTCTGATCTCCACAGACTGCCTCAGAGTGGTGTTGCATTTTGGCAGTGAGATGGTATTCTTCTCACTTTTATGTCTATTTTCTCTGTTTGTATTGGAACATGATGAAAACTTGTGGTGGTGTTTCATTCATATTTCATAAGTGAGTGTCTGACTGGAAATGTTGGGCTTTGGTGGTTTGTTTGTTTTGGTGATTTTGATGTAATTTTTGGGCTGGTTTTTTTTTGTTTTGTTTTTTTTTTGTGGTTTTTTTTTTGTTTTTTTTAAATTTTGTTTTTTGTTTGCTTGTTTGTTTGTTTTTAAAATTTATTTATTTGTTTAATGATGTGTCAGAGGAAGAAGGCAATGCTGGAGTTTGTTAAAGGATTCATTACAGGCAATTCCAGTTCCTTGTCCTTTTCCAGAATTACTGTTGGATCCAGATACTTGTAATTGCATTGTTTTCCATGCTGTCCTTCATCTGTGCTCATTTTAAATGTCACAGAGAGAGGTGGTGACATTATGCTAATTTGTAATGGATTCTAGTGTTACATTGCCCCATTTCTTTGACCTCAGCAAAGAGCACTTGCTGAGAAGAACAGAGGATGATTACCTCCCCTCTGAGCATGAACTAGCTGCTATGGCTGCATGACCTTGGATTTAAAGAATAAACTCTAAAATTGCTGTGCAGAGGTTGTACAGGTTTTGTGCCTAAAACAAAGAAAGGATTTCAAAGAGAATTTTTTCTCCTCTGTGACTGAGTTTATAGATTCTTCCCCATACAATGTATCTCTTATTCAGAAATTCCCCTGCCCAAGCTGGTGAGAGCAGTTTTCAGCAAATATGAAAAGAACTGTGGCTCACATATATTTAGGATATACTCTTTAAGAGATATGAAGCTTTTATAGGAGAATTAGATGAAAGACAAAGTATTGGAGTTCATTATGGGTTCATGGCTGGAATTAGACTGTACCTGTATCAAGATAAGGATCTTGCCTGAAAGATTACTCTGGTTTGATCCTCCTGCAACCTAAATGCAGGAATTATTGAGCTCCCAACTACAAAAAGACTCTCAAAGCAGCCCCTGAAACGATATCAATTCTGAACTGCTAGAATATAAAAAATGGTGACAGGATCAAAGCCATAGTCCAGCTATTACTGCTCTTTTAAAAAGAGGACTGAACAGGGTCATGTGAGAGGACCTTATGAATGGTGGAATTGAAGGAAGATTTCAGTCTCCCTTTGAAAATATACTGGCATTAATATGATTTTGAAGAGCATGAATAAGAAGCTCTATAGTCAAAGGACTGCTGCAGGAGCAGGTTTTTGGCCTTTTTAAAGTCTGTTACAATTACACTGGAGCTCCAAACAAGGGTTGAGTAAAGCCTGAGGACATAATTCTGAATTCATTCCTCACCCAAAACTCCCCCTCACACTCCATGGGAGGATAAGGGGGAGTTTTGTGTTATGCAACACTGCTGTTTCAGTTCTTGATACTGGTTCACAGTGAAAGATGTATCCATTGGGCAACTTCCACATTTCTTCAAATCAAACAAAACAGAACAAGAGAAAAATCCAGTAAACAGACTGGAATTCCTTTTGGGAAAAAAATAATCTGTTTTCTCCAGATGTGTTCTGGTATTTGATTTTGAAAGATTAAGTGGCTCACACTTGGTGAAAGTCAAAGGCTATTGATTTCTGCCCATGGAATAACTAATATTTTCATATAATACTTTTGATTTTTAATCTTGACACTAATTATTTTTTTTCTCTTGATGATTACCTGATCATTAATGGTAGTGAAGTGAAATCTCTAAGACTACCAATGATTTGATGGATTTGATTTTTTCCATCAACAGAACAGGAAAAGTAAAATTGTGCTCTGAACAGATGCAGAGTGAATGTCAGTTGTAGGTTACTATAGCATTTTCCCCTCCATTTTATAGATGGATTTTATTTGTTCTTGAAGGACTAGACATTGTCTTTGGTACCCCTTTGAACTTCATAGGTTTTAAAATTTCATAGTGGGCTAGATTTTTGTGGATTTAAAATGAAGGAAAGAACATTAATCTTAGTAAAAAAAAACCCTCGAGCTTTTCAGTCACACTGAATGTCTTCCTGTCATCATGTTTATTATCTTTACACCCCTTGAAGCTTTCAATTGTTTGTGGTGCAAAGTTGGCAGAAAAGAAAGCTTAAGATGGTATAGAAAGATGATTTTAATATTCATTACATTCTTATCTTACATAGTGAAGGTTTGTGAATCAACTTCCTTCAAAATGTCACCTGCATTCTGGTCACATTCACTGTCCCAAGGTCCAAATAAAGTATGCTCTGTGTCTAAAATGAACACTTGTGTGGGTGTGCACATGTATTTGTGCAGATAATGAACTGTGAGGTTTTTTGCGTGTGTGTGCCCAGAAAATCCCTCATTATAAGACCCTAATACATTATTAAAATCTACAAAAATAAATAATATTTCTGTTAGCTTTCTTTCTCTATAAATTTCTAAACATATGAAAATAAAAAATTGAACTGTTTTCTTATATGTCCAATCACATCTGTAACAGCTGCTGAAATGCATCTGCTTCTGGAGTGTGTGGGGTGCTTAGAAAGGTATTGCAGTTTTATTTAGCAAGAGGTAAATTTGAACTCTGAGCTAAAATACAGCTAGTTTCCATATTTAGATAGGCAATCACTTATTTTAATCAGATCTCAGTATAACAGTGTCGTACTTCACCTTTTTCAGAAATAAATTTCTGTGGGAATAGGCTGCACAGCAGGCTGGGACTTTTTAGCACTGTGGTAAGGTTGTATTTCATATTAAATATCTAAAAGGAATTAATTCTGTGGTGCAAAGCTAGGTTTATAAAATTGTAGATAGAAATAGTATGCTCACTGCACAGAACACTTCAATTCTTTGGTAGAGTGAATGTATTTAGCAACAGATCAAATGAAATCCTTTAGTTATCAATGAATATATCTGATGTATTCTCTCTAACATGTTATTTGGACCAAAATGGCATTTGTGTTCATCTGGTTGTAAAGTTACAAATGCCTACATATCTTGGATTGATTTATTTTAAGCATAATGTCAAAGAAATCAAAGTGATCTGTAATGCAGATCTGTAGAGCTGTTATCTTATTGCTATTTGAAACCTTTCACTGCATTTTCCTTCTATGAAATAAATTTTTGGCAAGGAAATAAATGTAGGTGAGGAAGTAGCAAGGCAGACCCCATACTGTTCAAAGTATGGTTTGATGAGAATTTTTTTTAATGCCTGCCCATGGCAACTTGGACAGAGCAAGGATATAAAATTCAAATACAATGGTTATAAACCACTGAAACCTGAGAAACAGGCAGAGAATATCTGAAAAATGTGATCCATAACAAAATGCTTCTGCATTCCTTCTGCTCTGTGACTAGTGACTTAAAATTCTGTCTGGTTTAAATATTGTATGATGGAAAGGTGGACAGTAATGGCATGTGAATAATCTCTGCAGTTGGGCTTTGAAATACAAGATTTGCTTTCCTAAATGTGAGGTTTTGCTTACCATTCTCCAATTGCTTCCTTTTTTCTTCAGTTTTTCCCCTTGGCACACTTAATGCTTTGTCGGATTTTAGCTCAACTAGTCCGGCTTGCATGTTGCAGATCATTTACTAGAAACCTGCTGGGTTACTTTCAAAAAGTTCTTCAATTCTTGAATAAATCGCTAACAATTCTATTGTAATTGTACATTTAATGTATTATTTGCAAACCCTTATTTTGAATGGGTAATTGAATAGTGGTTTGCTTTCTGTTTCTGCAGTATGTTGGTTGTTATATGTGCAGCAAATACACTGTTAAATTTCAGTTCTAATTTAAGTATTGTCAATAAATACTAGTTTATTTTTTTTTCCTGTTTCATTATTCACTTTTAAACAAGGTATTTAAAAATAGATCTGGTTTAAATTAATTTTCCCTGATATTTTTAGGTGTGTTTAATTATGAACATATGCCACAGAGCTGGAGTGTTCTAAATGTACTCTAATTGGGATAAAACATGCAGTGGAAAAAGATGTAATCATTATTTAGTATCTTTATGTCTCAATTTAGTTTTAGTGTCACAGTTTCAGAGCTAACAGAAGAGAGTTATTCTTAACATGACATATATCCCTGATTTGATTCTTATCCACTGCTCGTTGTTGCTTTCCACTGTGAACACCATCCCTCTTCACAGAGACCTGGAAGCCCTTGTCAGTGAAGACTGGGGCAAAGAAAGCTTTCAGTACCTCAGCCTTGCTTGTGCCTGCTGTCACTAAGATACCTGCACTATTCAGTAACAGTAGAACATTTTCGTTGTTCACTCTTTCACTACCCACACCTCAAAAGAAATTCTTGTTGTTCTTATGTCTGTTGCAAGTGTCAGTTTTAGGTGGGTTTTTACTCTCCCAACACCAGCCTTCTGTGCCCTAGAAGTGCTTCTAAATTGCTCCTTTTGTAACTTGCTCTGCTTTCATCTCTTGTAAAATGCCTTTTTCTACATCAGAACAATTCAGACTGTACAACTATACACAGTTGTGTGGCCAGCAGAGTGAGGAATGTGATTCTGCCCCTCTGCTGGGGTGCCCAGTAGAGAAAGGTTATGAACCCTCTGGAATGAGTCCAGAGGAGGGCCATCAAGATTAGAAGGATGGAGCAACTCTCCTGTGAGGATAGGCTGAGAGACTTGGGGTTGTTCAGCCTGAGAAGAGAATGCTTTAAGGTGCCCTAATTGCAGCCTTCCAGTATCGGAAAGGAACCTACAAGAAAGAGAGAGACATTTTTTAAGAGTGTGTAGTGACAGGAGAGGGGAAAATATTAAACTAAAAAAAAGAGAGAGGTTTAGATTAGGTATTATGAAGAAATTCTTTACTGTGAGGGTGGTGAAGCACTGTAACTCGTTGCACTATGAGGCTGGGGATGCCCCAGCCCTTGAGATTTTTAAGGCTATGTTTGAAGGGGTTCTTAAGGAGCAATTTGATCTAGCGGAAGATGCCCCTGGCCATAGCAGGGGGTTTGGAACTGCATGAGGTTTCAGGTCCCTTCCAACTCAAGCTATTCTATGATACTGTGATACTTTACACGACTAATATATTATATAAAAAGAAATTACAGCTTTGTAAATATTCTGCTTCTTGGTGTATTATTACCCTGTAGTGCTATGATTCAAGTCAGTGTGTATTTACTCGTATTTATTTGCTCTTGTGGTCTAACAGTCTTTCATGGTATACTTTTTATGACTAAGTGCTGATTCAGATTGGCTGGGATATATTTCACTAATATTTAACTTGTACCAAACTTGGCTAAATGTGCATCAGGCTCAGTGGATAAGAATCAACATCCTTTTTCTGATATACACATTTTTTTGAGAACATTGTAAGAATTATTATTGACACAAGTTGTTGAATAAGCAAAATGGAAATCACAGTTTTCCATCTTAAGGTTTCAAGCCTATAAAAATGTAGAAGTCAGGTAAGTGCTTGCAGGAATAAAATGGTTACTGATGGTAATAATATCCTTTTCAGGTGTAAAGCTATATAAATATATGAGTATGGGATGTGTGTATGTGCATTTTTATCTAAACATAAGCAAATGGTTGTTTGATTACCTTCCTCATCTCACAGACCCCTCTATTTTGAGCTCCATTTAGTTTTAAAGAAATTTCCCACTTTGTTTTCTAAGGAACTTATAGTCCTTACCTATTCCTTCCAATCTATGTTCTTTATACTCTTCTCACTAAAGGATGTGAAAGAATGCATTTCCTGCAGGGCTTTTAAATTTAGAGCATGGGGTTCTTAATGAGAGAGTAGAAATTGAAGCAAATAAATAAATAAACGTGGTTTAGTGAGGAATAACTGGTGTAGCTGAGAGAGTGCTAACTCAGTCCTGATGTCTGTTGGTATTTTAATGCATCCTGCAGCATAAATATAAGACTCCTGCCTCCTTAATTATAGCAAACACATTTTATAATGGTTCTATTGATCTTTCATGAACAATGTTGATCTTGTAGGAAGGGTAGATGGTGCAGCTAAATAACAATGTACACTGCTATTGCTTTTCAGCAGGCTACAGGCATTGAGTGCTTCTTAAACAAAAATATTCAATGATTTGTGTAATTTATGTAGCATATACTTTCAATATTCTAAATAGCAAGTGAATATCGTTCTCAATTTCATGACTGGGATTGTTATCAGCTTCTGTCATTCATAGGAAATTACATCCTAAAATCTCAATTGATAGTGTGTAGCTGCTGTAAAAGCTAGTGAGATGAGGTAATGCTATGTAGGCAGCACAGATTGTCCCTGATTGAATACAGATTGAATATAGCGTTTGGAAGAACTTTTGCCAATCACTGAAAATAGTCATTATGTAATTAAAATGAAAGAAATGCCTTCCTGGATTGACTGAATTTTTTATAAGGATACTAATTAGTGATCTTAAAATAACAATGATATTTCAAGCTGGATAAACCTCGCAGAAAAGTGGTAGCAAGGATCATAAAGCAGAATGAAGTTCAAGCTATCCTATCTTTTTTTCAGTAAATTATCAAACCATTTTCGCCCACAAATGCTGAGTTCCGGTACTGAGAAGGAAATCTCTGACCTTGTCTAGAGAAGCTGTTCTCTGTATTAGGCTACATTTAATTACTGATTAGATACCATAGTTAATCCTGAGATACAAAATATAGAGCTCAGGAATTCTTTTCCTGGTCTGGAACTGTTTTTTTTAATCTAGTCTTTCCTTATTTAAGTAGAGTTTGGAAAGACAAGCTGAATATATAAACTGCATTAAATATCTCATTCCAGGAGATGGACAAAATCCTTCTGATGTTACTCACAAGGGATAGTTTTGCATAATTCAGCGCAATTGGAAAGAGTATTTGATAATAAGAATAAAGGTCAGAAACACAGGAGGGAAAATTGTCTTTCTTTTACAAACAAAAAACATAAGTACACTGTGTGCCAAATATCATGCGTCATTGGATGGGAGAATGAATTGTGTGGGATCTGACAAGTTCCCAGTACTATCTAATGGCATTTTAAAATCTCATGTTTTATTGTGACTTTTCACAAATACTGTTTGTTACAATTTAGCAGATCCTTCAAAGAAATTACATGCTCTTCAGGAAAATGAGCAGCTATAGGAGGCAGAAGAGCTTACTCAAAGAACTGAGACCTCTGAATTCATTCTGTCTCTCTCACAAGATAGAAAAGCAGCAGTATTTCAAAAGAAAACATTTAGAGTTGTACAATATTGCTGCAAAATTACACTGCTGTCAAAAAAGTAGGACATAGGGGTCCTATTCAGTGATTTTTGATGCATAGAAGTACTGGACTGCTGTTGGTAAATAATTTTTTAGCATATTTGTCATTATGGAATTTTTTTACCTTAAGTATACGTCCTTAAATGTTTCCTATCATAAGAAAAAATGACGAAAAATCCATAAAGAACGTTAACAAGTAGGTGGGCTGGGGTTCAAGATACCATTTTGAGAAAAGTTTGATCTGAGTCTGGGAAAGACTCATTCAGTCATTGTGAATGAGCAAGGATGTGTCCTTGCTTGCAGTCTCCAGTCTTCTTGTTGCACTTGTTAGCTGAGAAGAGGAAATGTTTATAAAATGTGTGGAGGATGCAAGTCCTGACACTATTCTCTCTAATGAAGTAACACACTTCTGTTGATGTATGTTGAGTTCTGCTTTGTCAATACTTTGGACCACCCAAAGATCAAAACTGCAGCTCCTATCTTGGCCTTGTGTCCTGCTAGTGGCCTTGTTGTGTCCATCCATGACCCAAATACATATTATCTCTTTTTATGATTCGTATTATTTGTGGGATTTAGGACTGCTGTCATCTGAACAGGAGTCAGTAACTGATGTAAATAGGTCATGATATATTGATAATCTTTGGATGGGGAATAAAGCCTTCTCTTTCCATCAGTATAGAAATAGGAAGGAACAGAATATGTGAGATAGTTGCATTTAAATATTCATTTATTCTCTTGGGCAGTCATATTTTGTATTAGCTTAAGAACCGTAGCATATGGTAAGCAACAGTAATCTAATTGAACTGTTGCAAAAAGGCACACGATTTCCTAGAAAGCTGTCAGTGACATGAAGGCTTCATGTATAGTAATGCAGGACTAAGCAGAGCTCTAGCAAAGATCCATAGTCTGGCATTGAGTTTCTACGAGCCATTCAGCTTTCCCATGTAAAACTATCGGACTTTCAGACTTACAGATAGTTTCAGTGATTTCCATGACTTGCTCTGTCTCGAGCACTAGATGATATTTTTTTTCTGAGTGAAGCTCGTTATGGATAATCACCTTGAGCTGTGACTAGCTGACTAGTTTTTCACAATCATTTGGCAGTCAAATTCGGTGCAAATCAGCCTAGCGAAGTTGACAGTATTCTTCTCACAACTGTGCATGAAATCCCTATGTGATAATTTCTCATTTGCAGAAGTCTGGAAAAAGACATTATGAGGTATGTTTCTAGGGAGTCTTCATGTTTGTGTCACTGACTTTCTCCTTGATCACTTCAAGGGTTCTCTTTTATGTTCCTGTATCCTCATTAATTTTGTTGCCATTTTCAACCTGTTTTTCAATCCTTTTTTGGTGTGTTATTCTACTGTGCTTTCTATAGGCTATTAATTTATTAATATTAGTTATATAAAATTAGACAAGGGGAAATATCTTTTACATTAATGTCATAAAGTAAAATGGTCCTGAAAAGATGCTGCAGAAATACTGCTTTTCAGTCAAGCAGTTCAAAGAACTTCTTAAACTTGACAAGTCATTAGATTCCGGTGTTGGAAATCTCTTCTAGAATTTTCATAGTGCTTTTCAATTTTATTCAGTTTTTGGGTTTTGTTTTTCTATTTAGCTCAGTAATCTGATTTTCAAAATGCTCTGACAAAAAATCACAGAGTACATCCAGGTCAGATCTACATTGCCCCAAGAACAGTGTGTCACAAGCACACTGAGGTCATAGTTAATGTCATTGTCAGAATGGGATAGTCTTCATTTGCACAAAAATTTTGAATATTTAAAGTATGCTGTTTATTGACAAGTGCTACATAGGTCTTTCTTAAGACCTACCAACATTAGCAGATTTCCCAATAGTATCCTACTCAGCCATCTCATCATATACTGTGATTACCTTTCTTTGGCATTGACATCCCATTTGATTAAAGACTTGTCCTTGACTTCTAGGTGCTTCCCAACTCGTCAGAGATTGCTTATTTAACATGAGATGAGGGTATCTCAGCTTTTTGTTTTTTTCTTATGAGAGAAACTACAGTAATTTCATGATTATAAGCCGCACTGAATATAAGCCGCACTTCCGGGTGTCAGCAACTTTTCATTCTTTGTCCATATATAAGCTGCACCTGAATATAAGCCGCATGTTACAATACAGAGTGTGATAAAAGGTA
>PYHW01009483.1:921738-944688 GCA_013186435.1 Turdus rufiventris
AAGAGAATTTTTTGTAACTTTATATTACTAGTCTAATTCACTAAAAGTGTACTAGTTTTGTACCTAACTTTTTGCAATGGCTATATATATTTTTTTCTTTTCACCAGGAAAATTATACATTCTCTATAACCATGTATTTTCAGTGCCTGATATAAGATAATTTTGTGTAGCTTGTTCATGGATGGCTGAACCTTTGGATGTTATGCTATATTAATAACACAAAATCTCACTTATTTTTGTTAACGACTAATTCAGGAGATAATGATATCTTTTATTTAGACTATACAGATCCCAGGACAATATTGGTAGATTCTTAAGAAAGAATATAACTTCACATTTCTTGTGAACTGCCAATGATTTTGATAATGAACAAACATGAGAATTTTAATGAAATTAAGACCTCTGTCCAGGTAGCCTTAAAGCTTGGGCTGAATTGTGCCCAGAAGATGGATACAACAGACCAGACATGAAGAGACAGATTAGAAAAGCCCTTAAGGGTTAATATATTTAACAATCCTTCTGAATGAGATTATGAACGCAGTAACAAAAGAGAAGAGGGTTGAGAATTTTGGGAGATTTTTAACCTTGTTATACTGTATAAAATGACAAATCAGTGAGGTGAAAGGAAAATGACAGTTTCTCTCATTCTGTTTTCCCCACCAATATCTGTTGTTTCTTTACTGCTATTCTGACTGAAGGACAGTAGAACACTTCTGTACACACTGGTTATTAGATATACTTATGAACAACAAATATATCAGTAAGAAATTTGATTTTTTTAATTTAATATTTTATGGTACTGAGTTTTGCTTTAATCTAGGAACTTTTTATTAGAGATATTATGATAATCCACAAGCCACTGATACCTTCAGCAGTCATAATCTTTCAAATTTCTTCTCTCTGAAATTAAAATGGCATCCCTGAGTGCTGCAGATACAATCTGTTTGATGGCATGTTTATGTGTTTATGAGTTTCTACGCGATGAACAGAAAAGAGTTGTTCAGAGATGCTTTTCACTTAATATGTCATATACGGTCAGTATCCATTACAGAAACATACATCTATTCAGTTTATATATATATATATATATATATATATATATATATATATGTATATGTATATGTATATGGAGATCAGTTAGCAGTTAACAGCTGCATTAAATTGTGGGCTTTTTTTTCTAAATAACATTGCAAGTATTAGTAAGCCACAGAGGGATCTTTCAGTGTCTCTTTTTCAGGAAGAGAATTTTCATGTTTAGTTTCTCCTCATTTATCTTGCACTCTTCCTTGCTCTCAGTCTCTCTTTCACATTCTTCTGCCCTATTCCTGTCACACTTGTCATGTGTAATACTGCACTCTCACATACCTGCTCACTGCCTCTCACATTTTCTCAGGTGTGGTCTGTCTCTTTCATGTGCTCTCTTGTGTGTGCTATCACTCAGTGTCTTATTACTTAGCCTTGTACACTCATGTTCTTGCTCTTGCTCCCTTTTTTTCCCTTGCTTGCATGATTTCTCTTATGCTCACCCCCTTCCTCATGTATCCTCTTGAATGTGTCTCTGTCTCTTTTATTCTCTCACTCCTTTCCAACTTACAATATCTTATTTTTTTAGGGAAAATATGAAGTTGTCGTTAGCCAGAAAGTGGTCAGGTATTAGTGACCATTACAGTCTGATTTTTAAACTTTTTAGAAATGCCTATGCCTGAGTAAAGGTGCAAGTCTCTGACAGTGACACAAGATAGGTTGATCACCAGGCACAATACTGCTTTATGAACATTCTTAATTGAATTCACAGGTGAGATTTTCTTTCCTTTGAGGTGTTCCCTCCCTCTTCCTTCCACTCCCTTCCTCCCTTCAATCAAGTCGTTGCTTGGAGGCAAAGAGAGTAAGAGGAGAAGGGAAAGAAGCTCATTTAGCAGCCACGGTAGACATAAGCATCATAGTACCAATCAATCAACACACATGCTCTCCCACTGAGACTCCCCTGTGACCTTGAGGAGTGTGACAAATGACTTAGGGGACAGAACAGACAGAAGGTTTGTGATAAACCAAGAAATTGTGTTCTTCTGGGTGATGAAGAAAAATAAAAATGAAGAGTGAGGGTAGATACATATTTGGTTTGAACAGAAGTCGATAAGTTCTGTAACTACCTTTCACTGTACTGGCAGTGGTTAGAGGAGTTACTGTCACAGTAATCAAGACTTCTTCAATAAACCTCACTGCAGTGTTTACAGTGCTTCTTTTTGTGCAGTACTGCACTACTTTATGGCTCTGAGCTCTCAGCTTTGGCTGGAGGTGGTAGCAGTTATTGATAACTGATTCCAGAAGCAACATATCTCATCAAATTCATGTTGAGGGAAAATAATCAGCAGAGTGAATCACTTGACCTGGACAGACTTCACTCACTCTGAAATCTGCAACACATTAACTCAGTCATTAAAAGACTATTATTAATCATAAATGTTTCATATATCAGTAACTGCAGCAACTTACAGTCTGGTTGTAGATATGTTTTCAGCAGATTTTTAAAAACAATTTTTATGTATGTTGTATATATATTTTTTTTTTTTTTTTAATAGAGAAGTTGAAATAAGAAATCTTTTTGTATTTATTATGTATCTACGAATCTCGTGCAGTATGGGACAGGGGTGCATTTTCTTGAACATACCAATATATGTCTAGCCTTAGCAGGAAACATTGTTAGGAGAAAGATCTTTTGCCACTTTATTCCTTCTTTGTGTCCCCTTCAGAATGCAGATTTTTTCTTTATTGTATTTTCTTTACTGATTCCTCCCATTCCATTTTTCTCTAGTTCTTTTGACCCTTATTAACATGACTCTCTGTATTTGCTCAGTGTTAAGCACCTAGTAATTTTGGTTGCTATTATGTATTTCAGCCAGCCAAACCACTGATACTCTTGGTGCTGACTATGCTTAGATTCTTCTGCTTTCCAGCTCTGTATAAAAAACCCCAAAGCAAACTAGTCACCTTTCTGATTAAATATAGACTGTCGAATACACATCAGAGATTAGTAATGCTTGTTCTTCATAATTGCCATTACTTTCAAATGCATAAAGTCCATAAACCTAATTTTCTAATCTCATTGACAGAGTTAGAAAACTATTTCCGTTCCAATTCCTTTCTTTGTTCTGGGTGGAAGAGATCTATTTCAAATAAATTTGAAGGCCACTTTTTTTTTTTTTTTTTTTTTTTTTTTAATGACAGACTACACTTTGCAATGCAGGAAAAGGTATTTTTTGTTCATTAGACTCAGTAGCAGTTCTAGTAAACCAAAGGCTAAATGAGAGGAAGTGGCATGTGTTTGGAGAAGCAGGCTGTTATCATCCTTCTAATGATGTTGAAGCTGGTCAGATGGTAAAATGTCCAGATCTCCCTCGTAGCAGCTATAATCCAGAATATATCTCATGTTTTAGTATCAGAATTGTGAGTTTAAATATAGGGGAAAAAAATTACCTTGTGAAGAGTTGACATAATTAGCAGCAATGCTAAATGACAAGCCCTGTAAGGTCCTAGAAAATGACAGGAGAAAGCAGTCTCTTGCTGCTTCAAAAGACTTGTGTTAAGTTTACCAAGAAGGTATTTCACTATCAGAAGGCAGCAAATTTGTATCAAGAAATGAATTAAAAATTGATTGTTCCTGGGGATTTTAATGAGGTTAGTAACCAAATGCTATAGAACAATTAAAACAATTAAAATCTTCAGCATTACCTTTCTGAAGGTAATTATTTTTTGAAAGTTTTTCTCACTCACCAAATTTAGCTAACTTTTCATTCAGGTTAAGGTCAAATTGGTACTGTGCAACTTTGCAGCCTACTCATCCCATCATTTGCTCTAATGAGGGGCTTCAGAATGGGTCTGACAATGGTAAATGAGAGAGAAGTGGGATTATAGGTTAGTCTGAGGAAAAAGATATAAAAAGAAAAGTTTTGGTCTTAAGGTATTGAGTATGAATTGTATTTCAATATGCTACATTCTATTACTATGAGTAACTATGATCAAGTGTTACTCTTATTAACATAAATTACACACTTAACTTTCTACCCAGTAGAAGTTTCATATGCATGATAAAATATTTAATGAATGGTTTTAAAGAACTTCAGGTTTTCCAAAAAAGAGGGGTGTTTTTTGGGTTTTCTGTTTTGTTTTTTGTTTTTTTTAAACACTGGATCACTGAATATCATGTTGACATGTTGTCCACTTGGAATTAATTTATTTTAGTTGGATCAAGTCTATATCTACCAAAATAAGTTAATTTTGAAAGAGCAAACTGAAAACAAAACTTTTGAAAGTGTCTTCAAGGACAGGGGAACATGAGCATCTGGGTATTTGTATTAGTTTGGGAACACAAGACATGTAGCTTTGTCTTAAAGAGATAAGGAAAATAGAACAGAAACTTGAACCCAGGTCATTAAAGCCCTAAGATAACACTTTAATCACTGTACCTATCCATCCTTTGGAAGAAGATTATTAATGCAACTATTTTCATCTTCTGCTTTTAAAAGCCTATTTTCTTTAAAAGTATCGGCGTACCTCAGTGGAGAGTTCTGCCGTTCCTGCCTGGATTTAATACAAATAAAACAGTAAGTTTTTTGTGTTATCAATGCCAAAAGCTTTCAGGCTGAATTCAGTTTTGCTTTATCCTGAAAAAGAAAGATTAACACATTTGATAATAGAATACATATCCCTGTATAAAGGTTCTCTTTATATGGTGGAAGTATGGATACTTTTGGCTCATTCAGTTTATTGCAAGAGGTATGAAATACCAGAGGTCAAATACTGAGATACTAATATAGTCAGTTTAATGAAAATGTGTGGTTTTGTAGGGTGAATGCAAGGTGAGTTTGCCTATAAAATTAACAGTAACTCTGGGAAGTGTTAAGGATGTTTTAATGCAAAAACCACTTATTCGAGGGGGGATATAGTAAGTTTTGAAAGGAGAGCATGGTAAAACTAGAGCTTAACAGATCCAAAAACTTTGCTGTAACAAGATTTAGTTCATAAGAACATTATGAAAGTTTGTGATGTAATGTTTGGGAGAATGTGGTATTTGAGGCATAGTCTAATGTTTCCAGTTATGCTTGTCCATAAATTGATAACTGTGCCATATTAGCAAACATAAACCCAAAGCAAACAAAATAATCATTGTTTTGTTATATCAGAAATTCAATCGTGTGTTTTTCTTTTTTTGTCCCGGTGGAGAGGTTCAGAGATAATGAATCCTAGTTGATTCTTTATAATATTTAACTTATTATTAAGCTAGAATCACCATGTGTTGGTAAGGGTAAATAAGGAGAATTGAGGAAGAAGCAGCCAATATATTACTTATTCAATGGTGACATTGATTATAAAGAGAACTTCTTAAAATAGATACTTAAAATAGAAGCTATATGACCATAGCTGGATTTAAGGAAGGGTATACCAGAGTCATTGCCAAATGCCAAATTTAAGTTATTGGTAATCTTTTTAGTAACAAATATTAAACCATTACTTTTAAACAAAACAAAACAAAAAAGAAGAACCCCATAAAGGTTTGTGATCTGTATGTCCCTGAGTCTAGCCTTTAAGGAATAAAAGAAAAAGAAAACCTCTCAAACTGTAATGAAATGAATTTAATTTTGCAGGCACTGGGCGCATGCCATTTCATTTCATTACCAGGATACGCTGAGCGGGCTGGAATCAGCAAGAACTACAGGCAATGCAAGCTGATGATAAGCATTTCATCATTGCCCTAAACATATTAAATTTTTAGCAATACATTTTATCAACACCATCTTTGTGGCTGGATAACATTTCCCCCCCTTCTTTCTTTACCCCACTCTCACCTCGCCCCATTGGCTTTTGCTCTGCAAATACAGCTTGTCCTCAACTGTTCTGAAAACAAATTTTTAAGAAATCAGTAACTAAAAAAAAATTTACAATTTAGCTAGTCCAGTAATTATCCTTCAGGCTACTCACTCTACTTACTGAAAATGGGAAAATAAAGTTACAGTATGAGCAACAGTAACAATAGAGGAACCTCATTAGGTTTTGTGACAGTCCTTAGATTTTCTCCTAAAACTAAAATATATCCCAGCGGATAATATATTCAGCTGAATGAATGTCTCATTCCCAGACATTTTGTCTATATAGAATAATGATACAGAAAAAGAAGGTATAATTCTAAAAGATAAGGTTGTAGATTTGGTATTTCTAATAATGTAGTCAATAAAATGTCACCAATTTCCAATGGCTGCAATGGTGAGGTGGCCAAAACCCAGAAGTTTTTGAGGATCAGGACTGGAAGAAAACTTAATCTACTGAACCACACAGATGATATCCCAGTAACCAATGACAGACCAACTGGAACATATAATTGTGAAACAAAGGGAGTGAGTGATGATTTTGCTTTACTCTAGAAAAGGTCTTTTCTTTCTGAGCACTGCACTGGGTAACTACATAGCATTTTTAATGATAGAAAGGTGCATATTTAAGGACTCTCAAAGCATAACAAACCTGGGGCTGGTTAGCAGCTAATTACTTGCAAAAGCAACTCTGGAGTAGCTGAGGGTAATCCTAATTGTATTAATAATGAATTTTGGTATTACATAGTACTATAGTATGGCTCATCACTGAAAATGTGGTTTTAAGGAAATACATTCTTTAAGTTTTGCCTGATATTTAATGCTGATTGAGTGGTCTGCTGGGGAAAAAGACTACACTCACAGATGACTGGTAAAGTCAGCATGTCTAATATCCAGATATAACTCAGAAAAACGTGAAAACTTAGTACAATGTTCCTTCACTAACCTGTATAGTTCATTTTGAAGCTTGTAGTGCAAGAATCTAGGGTACAAGAAACAGCTAGTGATGATATTTATGCAAAAACAATTACCAGTCATATAGCCATACACGGAGTAAATAGGGAGAATGCTTCAAGATCTGAAAGAAATTTTTAACAACAGTATACAGCTTCTCCTTTTTTTTTCTCCTATGCTTTGTACAGAAATCTATCCTCTTCCTCTGTCTCATATCACTGGTTCCTAGTCTTACTGTTAAAAAGAAAACCTGTTTGCATGTGAGAGAGTAAGGGCTGGTAGCAGTAGAAATTGGAAAATTGGTGTGTGTGCCTCCATCCTGTTTAAAAAAACATCCTGGGGTTTGAGAAAAACTAATCGTGATATTAGGCTTGGAAACATGGGTAGGACAGGCTTTATCTGATAGGTGCCTGTACCCTATTAATGTAATTATTGCTTCCACTCAAAAGTTAAAAAAAAAGAAAAAAATTAGTTAAAGGAAAAACTACTGGAAAAAAATTATGTCGATATTTACATTGAATATAAACATTTTTATGTGTGAAAAAAATATTAATTTTTCATAAGTTTTTGTTATACAGAATAGTATTTTGACTAGATTTCATTGGTACAGCTCATCCTGTGCATATTTCAAAGCCTGATGTAGGTGATGTTTCTAAAGATTGCTTTGGAAAGGCTTCAGGAAAGAGCAGCTGACATTGCAATTCCTGGAGTTGGCTAAATTATTCTTGAAAGAAGGTAGGGTATCTTCTCATACGGTTTTCATCACTGCGGTGTCTGAGCATTTCATACAAGTAAAGATAACAATAAAGGTTTTTCTCCTTCTTCCTTTCCTGCTGGGAAAAATACAGCAATGGCTCTATGGGACATCTGGCACAACATATAATAAATGATTAGAGAAGTGTCTATGCACTGAGTTTATCAGACACCGGCTTGGTCCCCATGTGGCTGTGTCACATTTGCCCCTATACAGAAAGTTTAGCACATAAAAGGCTCCTGTAAATAGGGAAGGAATCATCTGTTCTCTGTGTTATGTCCATGGCACATTCAACAACAAGTATTTAGCTTAAACTGCAGCACTGAAAACTCAGATTAAAAGTTTTTCCTGTGATGGATGCAAAGTGCCATCATCTGAAAATAGCTTACCTAGAGAGACAAAAAGTTGTCATCACTGGAGGTGTTTTAAGGGTAGATTTGATAAATCATCAGTTGCTTAAACTATTGGCAGAGTTTTCGTCATGTCCTGGAGTATGAAACTAAGGGGGTGACATTCTGCAATTTATTCTAACCTTTCAGTTTTAGAACTCTAAGAAAACACTAACAGTGCTTTTTTGTTAGATATCCACCTAGAAATTCAGTGTGTGACTATTTCTACAGGTGGAAATCTCATGGACTTCTAACTGTGTCCCAACTGCATTTTTTTTCCTTCCTGCTAGCTTTCTTTCCTTACAATCTACAAATTCAAGAACAGCGACAATCAGGTTGCTCAGAAATAGTTCCCCTCAGTCTCATAGCTCACTAAAACTTCTAAGCTTCATGGACAAATCACCTCAAGAGACAGCAAAATTTAAGACTAGTTTTTTCATTAAAAATATTTTTGATTTTCCTTTCACCTATGGCATATTAATAAATACTAGAACTGTATCTTTTTTTTTTTACTCCTCCATGGATCAACAAAGAAAAGCTCCATCCACTAGAACCAAATACAAGAAAACTTTATGAAAAAGTAGGTGGAAGTTTTAGTCAAGTAGAAGGTGACTAAATTTAGAGTAGAAAGAGGAAGATGAACAATTCTGTAGCCATATCAAAGAATTTATTTGTTAATCTGTTTCAGGGCCAGATAAGATCTTTATTCCATATGTCCTTTGATTCTATTGAAATTATTTTCAATTAATATATGGATTAAGACTCATGTGCTCACCAATTTGTATTGAACACTTGACATATATAAAGTTACTCCTAGAAATATAAAATGCAACAATTAAAAGTAATTTTTACTTTATTTTAATCCATGTCTATATATGGTAATTATAAAATTCTTAAGAATGGAAAGCAATTATTTGGTTCAAGAATATTTAAGAAAATAATCTACACAAGAAAATAGTTTCACATGCTAAGTCATGAAAATCCTAAATTTTCCTTATGCTAACATCACCTTTTTCATTTATTCAGCCTCTTCCTAAACCCTCCTGTTCTCATCGCTTTCTTTTTGTTTTCTTAATATAGCATTCATTTCTCCTTTCTGTTATTTCTGTAATTTTCACAAGGGCAAATTAAATCTGCTGCATGACAGCATTATGTGACAGTTCAGTAGCTCCACAATTCCTACAAATATTCTAAGTCTATTGCTGTCATAAGTGATGCTCCTCTGTGTGACTTTCAGAGAGCAAAAGCTTTTTATAGGCAGCTGTGCTAGTTGTCCCATTCTCAGTTCTTCAAGTGAACACAGTGGCAGAATTCTGCTCTGGTGTGACAAAACTCCCCGAGAAATAATCTCATCCCCATCATGGATTGTACACCTCCTGATGCTATGCAATACAAAGCATCTTTTCAATTTCCACATGCCTCTGCTGTGCCTTTAGTCTCAGGACTTGTTTGTTTTTATTTGCACTGAATGGTCTTCCAACCAAGGCATCTAAATATATTGACAATGGCATATAATCTCCTGATTGTATTATGTTCCCTTCTGTTTTCTTACCAACATCTTTTGTTCTGTATTACTGACATTGCCATTTTAATAAGTATGCATTTTAAATAAACAACTAGAATTAGATTTTTTTAAAGACAATTTCAAGTTGCCCCTGTTTTTATTACTTTGTAGTGATGCAATTTCCATATGCTGTTTTAAAATATTGAAAGCTACCTGGCAAATATAATTGCTCATTAGTCCTTATGCTCATTGTTACTCTCACCAGTGTCATTTGAGGAGTTCTAAGAAGGTAATGCCTCATGAAACAGTTCAGCACTAGACAAATGAAGGTATTTTACCACTCTCCAAATGCTGTTCTTGTTCACTTTAAATCAAAGCACTTTGAGTGGTGTAAAAGAAATTTGAAATTATGGGGAAAAAATACAACAAATGGTGGCAAACCAAATCATAATCTTGCAGACTGTCATCCATCCATACTTTTTCTGAAAATTTGAAAATATTGGCCTCTCTCTCTGCAAAAGTCATTTCTAGATTAAAAGAAACAAACCTGCTTTTATTTCCCAAATCCTATACAGTTGCCAGTCTTCATTATTTTATTTATAATTATGTTCCTCTTCGTCACCCATTTGCCTTCAATATCTCCCATTAAAAAAAAAAAACAAACCTGTGAAGTTGCAAATTATGGTATATGGCTGCAAGCTTCTTGTCAGTATGACTGAAAGGTATTTTCGATTACCTTTATGGATCCAAGTTATGGAGTTTCTAATAAAGCACTGCAGAATAGTGACAGTGTTGTTGTATGTTGAGAAATGCTATAGAGACAAAACAAGCATTTTTCTTAAATGTGAAACATGACTTAAAGTGGGGTTATCATTTGTCTGTCATACAGCAGTGACTGAAAATCAGTTGCCTGTTCTTATCCTTTCTGAATAATCACCTTTTTAGAAAGTGGAGTGATAATAAGAATATGTAAATGTAATAATAAAAGTCATGTGGTAATACAAACACATTAGTCTTGATATTACCTTCCACAGTCTCCTGAGTTTTTTATCATCCTTACTGATGCAATCTCAATGATATTGAGCAAAGAGGGATAGTGCCTTGTAGCTACTGTGCTCCTAATGTCTACAACTTTCCTCATTTGCCATGTGATGGACACACCTGCCATCAAGTCCTGAACTTCAGACACATTTTACAGGGCTATTGTTTCCAGTCTGCACGGGGCTGTTTCTCAGAACTTTGTGTTTCTCTTTATCAAATCTCAGAAGTTTTCAGCTGTCAATTTTATCCAGTTTTTTCTGAATTGATTACCTTCAACTTGTGAGGTCAAGCACTCACCCAATATTGTTGCTATCTTCAATCTTCTTGAGGGTGTAGACTGTATCATGATCCAGTGTGTAAATTAGGTTACTAAACAATTTAGAACCACAAATCAACCACTGGGATAATCTACTTGTTACCAGCTGTTAGCCAGGTACCCAGCTTTGGTTTCATGTCAGTACAACCAACCTTCACCCTACCTAGCAATCCTTTTATTCTAGCCCCTGTCTCCTCAACTTATATATGGAGAAAGTGTTAGATTTAATATTTACAGTCTTACTAAAGCCAGGATAGGTTACATGCACTGTATTTTTCAGCCAGGCATTTCATCAGAAGTGTCAGGTTGGTCCTATGAGCTGGTTAAGCATGACTTAGTATTGGTAAATCCATGTTGTATATTCCTGATGACTTCTTTATTCTATATCATATTGCAGATTCCTGATCTGTGGGTCATATTATTATTCTCTTGGTCTCTTTTTCTGGCTTTTTTAAGGATGAATGCAATGATAGCATTTTTACATCCATCAGGGATCTCATCTAATTGCCATGCAAGTTACAGACAGTGGATTAAAGTCACACCAGCCAGTCTTACAGCCCTCTCAGGGGAACTCTGTCAGGTAGTATGGATTTGGATACATCCAACTTGCAAATACTCTCCATAAGCTTTTGTAAGTTTTTCTTTCTGTGTGAATAACAAATAATTCATCTGTTAATTATGTTAGATATTCTCTTTTGTTTGAATTTTATAGAACTGATTTTTTTTTTTTTATATTGAGGTAAATTGATCGCAGCAATTAATTTTTACTCTAAAAGTGTTACCTTGAATGACATTGAGGCAAATGTTCCGGATTCAAGAAACTGGCTCTACTACACAACTTTGCATACACAGATAATATAATTTATGTGATTTCTTCATTTGTAGATTCTCTTCTGTTACTCTACTTTTCTTTTGTGTTTCTTCCCTGCTCCCCAACAGGGCTGTTTTCTGTTGTCATCCTGCGTCTAGCTTTAACACTTCAGTCTAGGCTCAGACCTCAAGACTGCAGTAACCTAAACACTGTTAAAATAGATCAAATGGCCTGGAATATTAATTCATTGTTCCCAAATCATATATATTTCCTGAAAACTCACTATTTATACCCTCCTTTTTTTTTTTTCCTTATTATTTTCAGAATCAGTCAAATGTCTGGCTAGTTGATTGGTTTGAAGTAGTCTGCAGTGTACTCTTCCCTTACTCCATTATAATTAATAATTTGCTTGGACAAATATGCTACAAAACCCATCTTCTGTCTCAGAGATATGCAAAGATCTGTACATTTAAAATTACGTCTCTGATTTTAAGCTTTCTTGGAAAAATCTTATTAAAGACATTTTCACATTTGAACTTTGAACTCTTTCAATGTTGTTGCCCAAACACAGTTGAAAGTTTCTGCTGTGGTGCCTCTTTTCTATAACTTTGCAAAGCTCATGATGAGGACTTTTATAAACTCAAACCTGCTTTTCATGCCTTTCACATTTCTGTTGAAATACAGACATCTGCACTTGCAGTTTAAAGGAAAAATAAAATATTTTTCCCACCAGGATTTGTACCCTCTTATCTATTGTAGGTGTTTCCTTCTCTTTAACTGACAAGATAGACATGCAAGGCTTCTCCAGTTGCAAATGTCCCACAGTATAGGTATGGCCAGATAAATGTCACCCTGAGAAATTTAATTAAATGGTCACAGACATTAATATCGTCTTAAATTCCTTTTGTCAGTTGTTATAGTTCAATAATCCAGTATGCACAGATCAAACTCAAGGTGCTGATTTTGGAGTAGATGTCACTCACTCTGAGTTAGTGTTCTAACTGTTAGCAAAATAGAATTGATTGATTTGCAAGGTAAGGCAGTAAAATTACACTTGCCTGGCATAGGCACAATAAACAATAAGATATCTGAAGAGACAGAACATAATATGAAGAGAAAAAACCTGAAAAAATGGTTTAATTTTGCTGGGACAGGAAGGGAATTGTTATACTGGGAAAGGTTAAAATACAGAATTAGTAGAAGAAATGTGGTGCATAATACTATAAGTAAAAAAGCACCTTGAAAGTCCTTTCTTGACCACCACACCTGCTCCCTATATCCTTTATACGAACCCTTGACAGTCAAAACCTTCCTTCTGGACAACACTTCGGTATTTTCAGTGTATTTCAGCTTGCTGGCACCTTTCCTGAAAGTGAAAACAGTAGCATTTTTATAACAAGACAAAAATAAAAGAGGAAAAAATGTCCTATTCACCCATTTCTCTGTGTGAAGGCTTCACATTTGTGGTTTTAATGCAATTAATCAAAGACCAAATGCATTTGTATTCTCTGAACAGTTGAGGAATACTTCATGTTTTCTCAGTATAGCAGTGTGAAATGGTGCAGGATGCCAATGGTAATAGTTCTGGGAAAGATATCATTCATGCTAGGACAATTCTTACGGGTTTTGTTTTAGATGATGGATTGCACATTCTCAGTCATTTGCAAGCTAAAGGCTTTACATGTGCTGTCTACATTATCAAATTTCTCACTCAGTTTGAACACCACAGCATTTTAATTGAAAGGAATGCTAACCCCTCCAGCCCTATCAATATGTCAGAGTTGTTAGAGTCTGAGAAATAACCTTCCCATTTCAGAAAAATGGACAAATTCCATACAAATGTTTTTACCACAGCAACTAATGGGGCTGAAAGGTGAATTGGCACATATTCAAGTGCAAAATATCAAATAGTGAACCCTATGCTACAAGAAACTCTTTTAAAATTCACTGACTTGGAAGAGATTGAATATCTGAGGGCTTAGCAATGTCTATCAATGGTGTTAGTCTCTGTAGAACTGCCATAGAAAAGACTTTCTCCTTTGAGGCTAGCTTCAGTGTACAACAGAGATTGCTGGATCTGTTTCAGTAAGAGAGGGATCAGAGCAAGGGAATTGGGCATTTGTACAGCAGAAGCTCTCAGATCAGATTGGTGCAGCTCATCAAATGGTGGCATTTAGTTTAGCTCAGATCTCACACAGTAAAACAAAGCTGAGTAAGAAGTGAATGTTTTAGTGCCTTGCCATTGTGAAATGTCTTAAGATAAGCACTATGTTGCATTTCAAAATAAATAGGTACTCTATTTATATACTGTCCTTATCAGTGATTGAAAATATTTCCTTTTCCAGTGATCGGAAAGTTACTTATGGAAGAGTGACATATGCATAGTTTATACAATTTTTAGGCATAACTGCTGATGCATGGATTTTGTAAGTAATGAATTTAACTTCACAGGCTGCTGCTGATGTTCTGGCTCCCCTCTTCTAATCCCTGTTCTGACGACCTAAATTTGATAAGTTATTTGCACATATGCTTTTGGAAAAGTCAAATGCTTACTCCCTTAGAGAGGGAGGAAGATCTGTGCAGATTTCTAAAATGTGAAACATTCTTTAAAATTTTTATTTTCCAAATGCATTTATGATTGAATACAGATTAACATTTCCAGGGTATATTCAAAGTTTGTCATTATGGCATTTATGAAGATGTCATTTTAATGACCATATGTATATAATAAGACTGACATGAATTAGGGAGAATGATTAACAATGAGATTGAAATGCATCTTCCCCTAAATAGTCTCTAGTATTGTATAATCTGAATTTCAATAAAAAAAGAAAAGAAAAGAAAAGAAAAGAAAAGAAAAGAAAAGAAAAGAAAAGAAAAGAAAAGAAAAGAAAAGAAAAGAAAAGAAAANNNNAAGAAAAGAAAAGAAAAGAAAAGAAAAGAAAAGAAAAGAAAAGAAAAGAAAAGAAAAGAAAAGAAAAGAAAAGAAAAGAAAAGAAAAGTTTTGACTGCTGTTTTCAGGTGCAGTCTGAAATTTTATAAGATTTATAGAAACTTATTCATATGGAAAGTTCTGTTCTTAGATTGTTTAGTTGCAAATTGCTCTTTATGGAAAGAAAGACCACATTATGTCTCCAAGTGCTGACAGTTATTTGAAGAAGTGGTTACTTTATACTATTCAGTAAATATTCAAGGCAAACAGTTTAAATCTGCACTGTTTCAGTTAAGTACATTTTCCAGGTGTACACTTCCAATAACGGTCAGGGGTGGACCACTGATATTAAAATCACTGCCTTTTACTCCTGAAGGCTTTTGCTATGTTTTTGATTTTGTTTTCTTTTTCGTGTTTTTAATCAGAGGTAGAACTAATTAAATTAAATTTATTTATTCACAGAGACATGTTTTCCTGTACTTTTTGTAATTTCTTTCTTATCGATGGGAAATTAGAAGTCATCCGGTAAATCCAAGGAACAAAAAGTTGCAGTTTACTATGAGCACATTGATTTGGATTTCTTTCCTTCTTTAAATGCAGTATAGGTATCTTTCGTAGGATCTTTTGTGATAGATGTCTGATGAACCTTTTCTTTAATGGCTCCCAAGGAAACAGTAAAGTGACTACTTTGGCAGATGCTTCTTACCAAATCCTCTGGTTCTGTGGCTATTTGGTCTTTTAAAGAACTTGTTTTCCTAAGTTTTAAAAAGTCAAGATCCTTCTCAGTGTGCCCCTTGTGAAATGATAGCCTAGCTTCCAATACCATAAATCATCAGATCATTGTTCCAGATAGTGAAAAAGTACTGGTGTTAGCTGACTGTATAATAAAGCTGGTTCTAATGGGAATTCATGTTCATCTCATGCTTTTCCAGTTCAGGAGAAGAATATGGAATGAGATACAGCTCCTGTCATATAAAATTCTAGCTTTCTCTTTGTTCTATCAGCACCAGTTTTGACCACACTGCTGCCAAAAAAGCAAGTCATGCCCTTTTCCCTGCCTCCAGCTGTCTGTTCTTGCCACCTCTGTTGTGTCAGTGCTAGTGATTGTTCTTTTCTTCTGGGAAAAGTAATAATCTGGGAAGGCAGGTCTAGTTTTTAGTCAGTTCAAGGAACTGACATAACTGGTGAGCTATGTGATTTAAGTACTGACATAGGATGTGCCCAGCAAAAGAGAAGAAAGTGAGGGGTGCAAAGTGTGAGATTGTGTAAACGTCAATGAAAGCTTACAGAAATAAAAAAATTACCGTAGAAAGGTTTGATTGGGATTTGTGAATGTTTACCATATTCTAGAGTTAGGCAAATGGCAGCGGCTTAATTCTGTTGGTATAAGCCCTTGTATTCTGCTCTGTAACTTGCATTTTCAATATTATTGATATCTCAGGATTTCTATCAGAACAAGTTAATTAAGTAGTCAGGTTTTTCTTTATATGTATATGTTTGCATGCTTATGCAATTCTTGTTTCATTTATATGTAGGATTTTGCAGAGGCAAAAGCTCTCAATGTGCTGAAGCTCAATTTTTTTCTAGTGAAGCCAACAGAAGGAAGAATGCAAATTCTTTTTACTACTCTTGATGCCTTCGGGTGGTACAGTTTGTTTTCAGAGAAGCCTGGTTGTCATGGGAGACACAGTGGGAAATGTAGTGTTTTCAGCTAAAGACATTCTGTAGCATCTTCTGTTGAACTCTGTAACAGTGAGAACATCACTCTATGGACAGAATACTAAATAAATATGTTGCTGCTTTTTGTATCAACTGGACTTCTTAAACTCATGTGGTTTTTTTGTTTGTTTGTTTTTGTTTTTGTGGGGTTTTTTTTTTTGGTTGGTTTTCTCCTGTTATTGGCGAGTTAAAGAGTAATAATAGTGAAGAGTCCAAAATATGTGTTGTCACTAGGTACTGCTCTTTATTAAAAAGAGAATTAGAAAAGAACAAATTAGAAACAGTTTGTAAAGCTTCACAATTGCCTCTAAAGGACAGTTCAGCTTTAGCTAATTTCTTTTTACTCACATAATCACTTTTATATATGTTTAAAGCATTACCCTGCATAAATATGAAATAATGAGAACAGTTGTGGATTTCTAAATAGCTTTCAGGCTGATTTTCAAATCATCAGAAGCTGGGAGAAAGCTTGAGGGATGCTTGCTTATCTCTTGCTTTTTCCACAACCAGCATGAATGTTTGTGTAAATCTTGGTTTGAAGTCTGTTTTCTGAAATAAAGGACTGAAGGACTGCCTATTCTCTATTTTTTTTTTTTTTTTCTCTAGAAGAATGACCAGTCCTTAGAGTATGCACACAGAAAATTACAGTGTTACTGTGCTGGCTTGAAAAACCCCACTAGAAAATTTATGAATTAGGAGGGTCTTCCTCTTTAGTACCCTATCATCAGAGAGGAATTTAAAGTCTCAAGCAATTAAATATTGAACTTTAGTTCAAATTTTCAAGCAGTTTATTTTCAGCTATTGAGGCTTTTCACCAATCCTCAATCAAACCTAGGCCAGGAACGTATTTTTTTTCCTCCTGCTTATAAATACACAAACACATAAGTAAGAAATGGATATAAAAGCGCAAAATCATAGGATAAACTGCTGTAATGATCAATTCAAATGGACGTTGTGTAAAGGAAAAAAAAGGATTTTTGTTACACTTGGTGATTAGATTTTTTTGCCAAATAAAACAATTAGTTGATGGATCCATAAAACAAATCAAAGAACTTTGTGGAATACTCCTGCAGTAAAACATATCAGACAAAATTTTTGCCATAAAAAGATAATTTATGCATTTCTCTTCCCTGTATTTAACTTCTGACATGATTTTCACAGTTTCTTTTAGGCTTCATAAATTCATTTTCTTTTAGCACTAATCTAAACGTTTAGCCCATTTGCACTTAAGGTTGAAGGCCTTTAAAATCATTTTAGTTTCCTGAAGTCAGAATTTAAAATATTCAGTGTAATTAAATATTGGAATTATATATCATAACACTAACTGCTCTCTACTTTTGCAAAATCAGACAGAAGTAATTATCATAGTAAAGTGGATTCTAAAATCATTGATATGATCATTTCTACTTAGAATAATATTGAATCTCACGAAAATAATTGAAAAGCTGGATTTCAGAGTTAAAATCTTCAAATACATTGCTATGTTATCAGCTGCTTATGAAAAGATTGATTCTGTGTAACATTGGGAAATATTAGATTTGCAATAGGAAACTGAATGTCAATGCAATATAAAACTTGCAAAAGTAGTGGGTTTTAAAGTTAATATAATAGACTAATCAAGTGGATTATTTTTTGTCAATAGCTCGAGAAAAATGAAGAGGCTCATCTTGGCTTTTTAAACTGAAACTGAGTTACTGAACTGTTATTCCTGGTCAGTCCTGGTTCTGTATGAGTGTTCTAGGGAAAGCTAGGAAAAGGAAGATTTATACATTGTTTCTCTATATTTGCATGTCAGCTGTCACAGAAATAAATGATGCAATGGATTTCTATTTCATATTCTACATATTTTCATATCCTAAACAATCCTTAAATTGTGCAGATCTTGAAAGACTCTTTTCATTTCTCTAAGTATCTCACAACAGAAGGAATGAATTTATGATGACCCTTAATTAAAGAATAAAAATCTTTGCTTATTTTAGCATAATATTGCTAATTGTTAAACACCATCCACTTCTAATGTAAAAGTGTTAAGTGAAATAAAAACAGGAGAAACAGCTGTAAAATTTCAGCCCTAGAAGTGAAACAGGTGACTGATCCAACAATGCAATGGTAAGTTCTCTTTATTTGAGGGTCAGAGGAAGGATTCTGTTTAGGCTGACCTAGGCATCTTTTCCATTTTCCTGGTTTCCCAAGCAAGAAAAAAATTAAAGTCAGAAGAGGTGGGTTTTGTTCATCAAGATTACGGTTTCAGTAAAATGATTGTGAAAGTATAGATAAGTGGAAACATCACAGATGATATTTAATACAATCATGTAACACAAGCTTCCTTCAGATAAACTGTGATTACACCTGTGAAAGTAAATTTCCATCAATAGCCATAGTTATCATTGTGTATGCTTTTACAGAAAATTCCAGAAACGACAATAACAACTAACCAACATTACCCTTAAAAAAACCCCCAAACAACCAGACAAACTAAAATCAAATCCACATTTCCATTGTATCTTTGCTTGCAGCAAACAAACTTTAAAAATTTAGACTGAAATATTCAATGAAAGATTTTGACTACAGACGTAAAAACTTTCAAAGAATGCTGAGTTAAAATACTTCCATTAATGAGTTAAAATACCATTTGGGAAAAAAAAAAAAAAGAAAGAAAAAAGGAAAAAAAAAGAGATTGGAGAAAAATCTGTTTTTCATCTCTGTATAATTTAACCTGACAAAACTGACTTTTCTCTAGGCTTGTATGTATCTTATCATAGTGATAAGGATACCTGATGCAATTCTGAATATCTTATTAAGCAAATAGTTCCATACAAAATGGAAAAAGAATCAAATCAGCCAACTATCTGACAATATGGAAAATATCTTTGAACAATGATGATAAGATCCTTGCTGAACTTTTTGACAGCAAAATGATAGATGGCTATGCTGGGCTCCATCTACAGCAAAAGTAGTAGTACTTCCAGAGGGTAGATCAATGTAATAGAGATTGGAATGCTGTTACAGACTCTGTTTTTACCTTTGTCAATTAGGTAGAATTTTGATGTGAGGAGTTAGGTACCCTTAAATTATAGTGGGACATTTGGCAAAAATATAAATTCCATTTTGGGTTTAGGTTTGGTAGTGTGGGTTCGTTGGGGGTTTTTTGTTTGTTTTTGTTTGGGTTATTTTGTTTGGTTTTCCTTTTGCTTTTTTGGTTTTTTGGGTTTTTTCTGGCTGATGTGTGGGATTTTTTTTTTAATTGTTCCAGGAAGGCGTCTAGTTTAGGACATCATCCAAATTCTGGTGGACTTCAGAGACTCTGGGTCAGACCTAAGATGTCTGCTCTATATATCTGTTAATCTATTCTGTTTTCTTTCCAACAGTCCCTGTTGAAATAATTTCAAAATGAGGATTTGTGCCATTCAAAGGATTCATTCACTGCACTGCTAGACATCTTTTAAAGATGAAATTAATTTGGTGCTGTGCTACCTTACAACCCTAACCCAGACAGTAGTAAATACAGACTATTGAGCATATGCTTTCCTGGCTAGCAGTCAGACTTCTTTAGCAGAGATTCTTCTATGCATACCCTCCCTTTTGAGCTAATGGAATAGTGACAACATGTTTTCTAAAGAAAACCTGTGTGTGAGAAAATTGCTTAGACATGCATAATTTTTTTTTCAAGAAGCTGTCAAGGATTTGTATTGATGCTTGATGGTATGTTATTAACATGCTTACAAAAATAATTTAAAGGCAGTACAGCAGAGCTGTTTATACTATTTGTGGTAATATTACCATTGCTAATTACATTATATTGTAATACTCACTGATATAAATCAACTGCTGGCAATGAAAGGATTAGTGTGGGATGGTATAACAAGCCAAGATTTTAGACCTTTGAGTTCAGTTTGGCATTATCTTGTTGAAAAATGTTTTTCATCTTCTTGTTTAATCCGAGCTAAACATTTTTGCTATGCAAATTGCTGCAAAGACAGCATTATTTTATTGACTTGTGTTTTCAGTTTAGATCTGGCTTTTGTAGAATTAGAAAACAATTAAAGAGCTTGAAGATTATATGTTTTGTTTAAAATGGGAAGTCATGTTTATGAAGAAGCGCAAAGGAGAAGAGGTCCTTTATTTTTTCCTCTATGTGGAGGTAATGGATGGCAGAAAAGACTGCTTAAGCTATGAATCAGCCTTTAGCTCATTAGTCAAGCAAATCTGTTAAATGAATTATCATACATGTAATGGGTTAAACCTCAACACAACTTCTTCCTCTCCCTCCAGTACTAACATCAATTTAAGAACTGGGATAAAATCTGTGTCATTCAGATAGAAGAGAAAATTAAGATTAGACTTTATAGAAAAAAGCTATATGAAGAAATGAATATGAACGTAAGTTCTTTATGTAAATCTTGATAAACAATATTTTTTTCAGTTTGTGAGAGGGAAAACTACTTACAATGGGCTCAGTCAGCCATATCCTAGGCATCGTAATCAGAGTAGCTTCTGAAGTTTCTTTCAAGCATTGCTTTGTTTCTTTGATATCCTGGTGGTCTTCATTAGGACTACTTCATCACTATCCTTTATGGTGAGAAAAATGAACTGATCATGTTAATCTCCTAATTTCCTTCTGACTATTGTCAGAAGTTTACACTTCTTCTAAATGGCAGCAGTAATTACCTGTATTCCTCAATGAGGGCTGCTGCTTCCTACTTCATAAAAGAGAATTGATGTGTTACCTGTGCAAATCTTTACCAGAAACTCTCCATGTATGTGTTTATTGCCAGCATGATTTGAAGAGACTTCATAGGATTGGAGTCAAAACATTAGATTGTGGAAGAAATGATTATATAGAAATAAAGTGCTAATTTCAAAGTCAAATCACATCCACTTTTGGGATTTTAGTAAAATGTAGTTTTCTTGACTAAGAGTCTTTCCACCTTACTAGAGTCCTCTTCTGAGATGTAAAGGATTGTCCTTTGCATTGTAATACACGGGTTTTGAGAAAAAATGAGGAAGGGGATTTCTGCTTTTTAAAAAAAGAGTCTATTCTACCTTTGTTTGTTTGTTTGTTTGTTTTGGTTTTTTTGTTGATTGGTTGGTTGGTTGGTTTTTCAGTTTTTGTTTTTAGCATACTGTCACTTAGCATTTAGAAATCTCTGGAGATTACAAAAAGTATGATTCTTTTTTCTTTTTTTTCTGGTTTTTTTTTTTTTTTTCTTTTTTGCCCATCGCATATAGTTTGCTAACTTAATGCTGCAGCTCCTGAATCAATCTGTCCCCTGAATGTGGCTGAGGGTGTGTTCATACAACTAACCTTTCTGCAGTTTCACCTGAAGAAAGTTTCACAGCCATGAGAAGTGATACATAGACCCTTATCATCCACTTTTTCCAAAATGCATCCACAGAAGAGTTGCAGTGCAATCAACAGCAATGCAATAAGCCAATCGTTGTTGGTCAGGTAGTGGTTTGGATCTTAGATCTTTTTGACCTTAGAGTTACCAGTAAGTAGTTTACTTGTGTTTCTTCACTGATAAATCACCTCTACGATGAGCTAAATTTAAACCACCAATTTATTTCATGTAGGGGTAATCTACGTAAGCCTAAATAGTGGTCATCTGTTTCTCAGGAGCCACACATTATTCTTTGTCTTATCCTATCTTTTCTTTGTCCTTGAGATAAGGATGGAAGACTTCACAGATGATAATTTAGGCAACACTGGAGAAGCAAACAACCACAATAATTTGATATTTGTAGGATGATAATATAATCTTTTATGGCTGAAACCAGTTATAAACTCTCATCATTAAAAGTCAGTTGAGATCCATTTCAGCCATAAAGATTTTCACTGTACTGGAAATACCAAGACATATTTAGTTAATAATTGGATTATGTTGTCCTTATGCGTGGATTGCAACTAGATGTCTGTGTTCAAAAGAAGAGAAGACTTCTGCATGAATTATATATTCAGTACCTTACATGTGATAAAGTTTTACATCTGTTAAGTGGTCTCACATCAGGAGATCAGCATTAATTAGATGTTACATAGACAATAAGTAGAAGAGAGAAATGAATTGAATGTAAAATACGAAAGGTGAACTTGATCTTACTTTTGCATTGTCTTTGCTGTGTTAATTCCTCCTTACATGTCATTTTAACCATTACTAGTCAACTATTGGAGACTTAATTTAACAAAGGAACCTGGAATAAAGGCAGGGATATAGCTCTCTGAGGCAATGGCGATTAAGAGATGTGATTATTATCAGTAAACTTTTTGATAGTGTAAAGTATTGCAAATACAGAAATAAAGGGGAGAATGTAAATGCTTTGGAAATCAAAATGAATTATGAAACCTCTTTTTGCTTTTTTCTGATGTGGTAGAATTTCTCTGTCCTCTCAAAAACATTTGTGTTGGTAGATTTCCTGTGTTCTATATTCATTGCTAACACCAGTGTAAGTAGTTTCTGGACTGTGTTTAAAAGAAAAAAAGGAACAAGGCCGTGAAAAATGGACTTAAATTCTTTATCTGACAAAATGTTCATTTGTCTTTCTAAAACATACTTAATTGCTCACACAGGAAAATAATTGCACATTCTGTGAACCTTTTAGTTCTAACACTGGCATATTCTTACTTTAATTATCCTTCATTATTTAAAAAAAAAAATTACAATTTGCCTTTTA
>PYHW01009483.1:944917-958075 GCA_013186435.1 Turdus rufiventris
TTTTGTTGGTTTCATTTTTGAAAATATGCAAAATTTCTTACCTTTGTAAATTATGTAGTTGCTGCTTTTTCTATATTTTTTTTTCTCTTCCATGATGAGCAACCATCACCAGTAAGTATTATTTCTTTGACATTTTTCTGTGTGTTTTCAAGTACTGTAAATGACAGCAGTTAAATATTAACTGCTGGCAAAAGAATATCAAAGTAAATTTAAACCTGGCTAGCTGGCAAAGAAGAGAACCCAGTGAGTTAATCTGGCACTGCTTCTTCAATGAAGTGTTTACTGTGGAGGTACTTTATGTGTATGTATTAATGAGTCAAAGTGCAAATCACTTCATCATCTTTATTTTTCCTTCTTTCTGTCATCTGCTGGATCTTTTATTTCTTCAATGTCATTAAAAGATCAGAAGTTCATTATGCTTAAATTTCTCATAAATGTAGGCAATGTTACAGAATCTTCACAGATATTAACCCCTCCTCACAGAAGACATAATTCGGTAAAATAATCCATAAGAATTTTGTAATTCCTAGGCTCTATGTTGGTGCAGTAGAGTCACTCTCAAATGTCATGATGTCTTGACAGTTTTTCCATCTATATACACATTACTGTGCCTTTGAAGAGAAAAAGAAACAACACAGGTTATCCTTGTTAAGACCTATTAATGATCGGCCATAAATGAGTGTCATAAATTTTCTGAGGACAATGTTAGTACTGTATCATTTGACAGGTTATAGTGTATCTTATTTTTGGTTTTATGCAGGACCCTCCTATTCTCTTCCAGTGGGAGAAAACTGAGGGGTGGGGTATCGATGCTACTGTATTAAAGACATAATAACAGTAAATTCCTTTGAATACAGAATTTTTTGGGAGATGTTGTTCCAAAATGAAGTCTTCAAAATGAAGTGGTTTATTGAGGCATGCAAGTAATCATTTAATTTCATTCCTCTTAGGCATATGAGATATTGAACCATAGTCTCTAAACTCCTGTTTTGCTGGGGGTGAGACACAGGACTGTTCAGAGTCACTTACATTTTTTTTTTCTATTAGTCTCAGTGAGCTTTGTCTGATTAGAGAGTTTGTGTATATGCACCTCAGCTGTGTAATTCTGACAGCTTGACTTCCAGAGGCAATTGTGTAATTTAGACAGCTTAACTTCCACAGGCACTGTCACAACATCTGTCAGAATTGTTGAAAGAGGCCAAAATTAAGTATTAGGTGTCCGTGTAATCAAGGTTCTTCAGAATGGGGGTTTTACTTGTGAAATTGACCTAATTTTTGAGGATAACAAAGTGGAACAGGTTTATGATTTCTAGTGTCTCTATGTTTTAGTATATGATCCTAGTGGAAAAGGAAAGGAAAAAGCCTAAGAAGTTTGATTAATGGAAGTAGCTTAGAAAGAGCTAAGTATGAGGACTGATCTCAGAGCTCTTAGGCTGGAAAAAAGTCCCATTAATTTTAGTGGGAGTTTTGACTGCACAAGGACTTTCAAGATCAAGTGCTTTCTTGTTCATTAAAGGATAGAAGGTAATTAGAAATAAAGCACAGAAAAGATTTTATATGGTACTGCTTTTGTCAGCTGAAAAAAAATCCATATTATTGTAGGAGTTTTAGGCTAATCTTCTCTCTCCCTTTCTTGCATAAAATGATGACACAGTAGGTTGTTTTCATTACTGTTAGAGGTCTCTGCTTCTATAAGTTCATTTTATAGGGAAAAAGCAATTGGCAAGTTTTTTCTGTTATATTCCTTGCTGTTGGTTTTCAATCTCATCTTTGATGCTGACTTTGTCATTTCCCTCTTCCATCCAAACTGTTTAGCTCAAGGTATTCCCATAAAATTTTTGTTCGTAAATGTGGGATGATAAATGAAATAAAAAGAAAGTGTGCATTTTGGTTGAAAGATTTTGCTGATGTCAGCTCATGAAATAGAGAAACAGTTAGAAAGAAAAAGATAAAACCGTACTAAGTTTAACAGAAGCAAATCTTGCATGTTTTATAATACCTTAAATTATGTCGACCTTTGAACACCTTTTAGGGAAGCCATATATTTTTAAGACCTTTTGAATCCAACCCTATATTTTAAATGTATGGCAGTCATGAGCCATTGCAGGAATCATGAATTTAGACCATCAGCTGATGTGAGTACTTTCTACCTGATCTCAGGGACAAGGGACTCAGCTCCTATTAGAACTTCATTCTTTGTAATACTTAAAAACAAGATTTATTTTGCTCTTTTTTTTACAACTACTTTTTTCCTCTCCTCTGTATCAAAATCTCTTTTTCCTTCAGCCTCAAGCTGTAATTCATTTGTGTGAAGAGTATGGTCCAAATTTAATTGGGGTTTGAATTGCCACTGGAAGACTGAGAGTAGGAATCACTTTCAGTACAGCCTTCTATGAGATGCTGTAAAAAAGGATGAGGATATTGTGAATCTGTGGCTTCTCTGGTACTCTTTTCTGTCCCTGTGATATGTAATGATCTTAATTCCCAAAAGCATGGCAAAGTGAGAGAGACATATTTCACTTCTGATGTAGCTGTAGTCCGCTTTTTGTAGAAAAAAGGCATGGTATTTTATGATGCCATGAATTTGTCTTTTCAATCTGCAAATTGTTATGTGAATGAGATTTTATTCCTCCTCATTCCTGTTTTATTTTGATAGTTTCCCTAAGCTTTCAATCAACTAAGAGAATAGGAGAAATATTCATTATTTGTGATAGAAATTTGTCTTGTAATTCCTTTCCAATTTTTTTCAGGAAACTAATTATTTCTGCAAAGGTGGCTTTCTATAAAGGTGACTCTAACAAGTAGTGGGGGTATTCGGTAATATGGAGTATGCTTTCCAAAGCTCATCACTTTATCAAAGTGGATAAAACTGGTCGATACACTTCTAAGAGAGCTTGGTGCACAGGGACTCCTTATTTGCCTTTTAATCAGTTTAATTCCATTGCCTTTGGGTGAATTGCTCTTCATTTGTACTCATCTAAATGAGGAAAACAATCATATGCAAAACATCACAGAAAATACAGGCAGATTTTAGAATGAGGCATTCCTGGTGACTTTACCTTATTGTTAAACTCTCCCTATTAATCTCCATGGATTACATAAGTGCCTTTTCATGCAGAGTGTAAGACAAGTAACATTTCTGCTTGTGTAAGACCAAATAACATTTCTAGTTGTGTAAAGCATTTCAGTTTTGGGGTTTGTGAGTTGAATTGTTTTGTTGTTTTTTTCCCAGTTAAAACTTTAGATGACAAAAAGGGACTTCCTGAATTTAGTTGGAAAGGTGACTTCAGATATGAGAGGAAAATACTTTCAATAGATAAAATACTTAAGATTAATTTCTGCTTTCAAGGGGATTTCTTGAAAAAGCTGAACTGTGATGCAATTCTCCAAGAACACAGAACTTTTGTGAAATATCCAAGGTACCTGTTGGGAGTACTTTGGAGGAGACATGTGTTTTCCATTGCAAATAAAAGTACTATTTGATGTAAAGTGTTCTGAGGATTTTGCTCACTATAGAGTGGTAAAGGAGTGGATAAACCATTCTGTACCAAATACTAATGTTCCTTCTGAATATGGGGCACAGAGTGCTTGTTTGCAATTTGGGCATATTACTCTACAGAGAACAGATTTGAAATTGTTTGACTTTCCAAAAACATTACTCTTAATGTAGTGTTGTCTCTCTGGGAAGCTTTCTTTTTTCAAATAAAGTAGAACAGTGCAATGGCCTGGTGCTGTGTTGATTGCTGGTTTTCTGCCTGTCCTTCCTGATGAGAACATCAGTTCCTCTTGGAATAGGCAGATTTGAAGGTTCTGCAAACTTAGTAACCTACTGAACTTTCCCTCCACTGTTCTCTTACAGTCATATACACATAGTCTTTATGACTCTAGTCCTTGGAGGCATGATATTTTGGGGTGTGTGAGTATTATACTCAGGAGGGAACTTGAAGTAGTACATAGTGCTATTTATATTCAGCAGTTAGCAACAGAGCATGAACATCCATTAATGCTCCCACATTAAACACAGCTTTAACTGCAGTTTCAAGGATCTGCTGGTTTTGCTTTTTTGAGTCTCAAGGCTGATTAATAATATCTTAATAAAAAGCTTAATAGTGCATTAAACTAAAAAAGGAGAAAAGTTTCTTATTATGAAACAACTTGGTAGTTCACCAAACAGAACAACAAAAGTCTGTCTGCAAATCTGTTGCCTGACTACAACAAAATGTCCAACAATCAGCTTTCAAAAAGCATACTGATGTTTGATGTAGCATTTTAACTATTACCATATGTTTGGTAACACTAGGCTATGGCCTCTGAAGTTTGTGAACCCTCATAAAAAGTTATTTATCTGTCTTCAGTAGAAATTTACTCACATTTTGCTTTCTACAGTACCAATATTGGGCCTTCTGGGGAGGTGGGTAATCTGAAGATCTGTAGTAAGAATGACACATCTTTTTTATTTAAATATTATTGCTTTTTAGGCACTGAATTTTGGAGATATGCCGAAGTACTTGTGGGAGATTTGGGTACCTGAAAAACCATGGGTGGTAAGATATCAGATCCACTCCAATAAATAAATTTAGCATTTAATTTATAAAATAGGTATTTTTGGGCCCTGCTGTCACTGAATGCAATGGACCAAACTCCTGCAGGGCTCATAAGAAGTGAAGTACTACAAATATGTGCAAGTGTCTTTCCATTCTTTTCAATATTGCCACACTAGTGCAAAGTTGAAGTAATGCCTGTAGTCAACTATAACTGTGTGGAAGCATCTGACAGGGGGAAGAGAGAATTCTTCAGCTGAAGTTTATAATAAGGCCATTTCTCTTATCTTTACTCAGACAAGTGAGTGGTTAGTTACTGCCTCTCAGGGCAATTAATGGCTCACAGCTGGACCTACTGAACAGTACCCTTCCCCACGCATCCTCTTGAAAGTCTTGTTTAACTCAAATGGCAGCACCTGAACTTCAACCCAGTAAGCCAGAGAAAATAACAATCTTCTTTTGAACGTCATGTGGACTTCTCAGAAAATGAGTCTGGCAGATGCTGTCTGTCCTCCACTATCAGAGTCAGAAATCATAGAAGAACCAGAGTTCAATGCTTTGATTTTCTAAAGCTCTGCATTAAAGAGCCATGGTCTGTTCAGATATGTNTTTTTTTTTTTTTTTTTTAAATCCAGAAAAGCAGAAAGCAGTCTAATCTGTCAGTTTCCACACTGAATTTTTGTGCAAAATAAAGGAATGCAGAGTCTGTCTTCTACATGCATATTTTTAATGAATGTCTTCAAAACTAATACCAGAAACCTTCATGTAGAGGCTCAGAACTTTCTAGTGTTTTAAAGGTTGAAAGCAATAAATGAAATTTAAATTTATTTTCATCCTATTAAACATTTAATTCCACTTGTTCAACTATTTAAACTATAAATTTACAGTACAATGTTATTTCCTTTGGAATATCGACCTCGTTCCCAAAACTACTCACTTTTTGCCACTGCCTTTAAGCTACATGAGAAGAACATTTCCTGGAAACTGGAATTTCTTGTATCAGATATAAATTTAACACTACATTTTCTAACTATCTACTGGGTGTTTGAAATTTTAACATTAGCTTCAGTGTAGACATTGCAGAGATAAGGGTATTGCTTTAACATTTTTTAGTGCAAAACATTCTAAATAAACTTTGTTGAATATCTATTAGTGTAGTATAAAATTGATCTAGATTAAAACCCCCTAGATATCTATCTGTCTCCTTTCTAATTATAGATAATGCAGAGATTATAAAATTAATTAGTTACCATAAGAATTTTGAAGGAAATTTTCAGTAAAAAATAAGGCATTAGACAGAGTTGAAGCCATGTAACTTAAAGTGAATAGAGTAATAAGTGGGATTCACAGTTGAACTAGATGATCACTGTAGGTCCTTTCCATTTGAATATTTTATTCCATTCTATTTAGCGCCCAACACTAGAAATCTATGTGCCTATAGCTATTTATAAATTCTTTTTATGGCAATAGATAAGGCTGGACCTCACTGAGGCTGACTCAGGCAATTAAATACTAAACATGCACATATGTACTTAACTTCTTTTGTGCTGGTGCTGAGTGTAGTGTTTTAGCAGAAGCTGTCAAGCCTAATATTTTATTTCCTATATTAATTTTAAAATAAAGATTTTTAGTGTACTGGTTTGTTTAAATTTAAGGCCAATATGTAATGCTTCATGATCAAGTCCCTCAATTTTTGAGGGAAAGTACAGTAATTTCACTACTATAAGGTGCACCGGAGTATAAGGCACACCTCTTGGTTTTCACCAAAATTTTAGTCAAAAGGGTGCGCCTTATAGTTGTGAAATTACTGTACCTTATTCTATACATCATATTACAAAAGCTGGTGTCTTAACAGCTACAGATGTTAGGGAAATGCATTTCAGGAAGATAGAGGTTAATTACTAGAAAGTAAGTACTAAAGCAACTAAACAGGAAGAATGTTCTAGGCTTTTAAGCTAATTTCTGGAACATTTTATGTAATTCTTTCTGCCTTTCCCTAAGAATTATCTTTGTCAGAATTTTTTTTTTATCTAGGTTCAATACTTCAAGATGTTTAAAAATGAGTGAAATATTTCCCATTCTTGTTCTAGGTTTTAAAAATGGAAAAAGTTATTCTCTTTACCAGCTGATATAAGCCATTGGCTTTTTGTTGCTGTTGTTTTTGATGGTTGACAACAATAGCCTGTCAAATCAGTTTAATTAAGGCTTCTTTTCTGTGCCTATGAATGTTAGGCTTTGAAAAAAATCCTCCAAGCTGTTACATATGTAAAGCACTTCAGATGTTCTAATATATTTTTATCATTTTAATATTGATAGATGTTCACAGTCTGAGAAACTCCTAAGTAATGTTGATGATCTCTAGAGTGAATGAGGACTGCACATTTTGCAATGCATTATTGAGTGTGAATAAAGTTGTCTTGTATTCTCACTTTTTAAAAAACAGCTGAATTACCTGTGAGTACTTTGCACATCTAAAGAGCAATTATATAGCCTCTTTCAAAAGGATTCTTGGCAAAGCAAATCTCCACTAACATGGTGTCTAATAGAACAGAAAAAAGAACTTTAAAACAAGTTTCAGACCTAATGGATTTTCTATTTCTTGAAGTTCAATTTCAGACATTTCAGCCTTTAATATTTGTGGTAGATGGTCCTATATACTAGATACTGAAGCTCCTAGGTAAGGTCTCATGTAGGTGATAAGCAGCAGTGTGGACTGCATGATTTGCTGGGGGAACAGGGCTGGGGTGGGATGGATGCAGGAATGGAAACACAGCACTCAGTGATGAATAATCTAAAATGCATTTAGGACGTGGAGTTGAGAGCCCATGGATAGCACTTTGTCTTTTGATCAGCCTATTCTACAGCAGACATGCATTCACCCACGTGCATGTGCACACAGACACACACACAGGAGTAAAAGCTGCATTTTCTTCAGCCCAATTCAAACCAGCATTCAGTGATACAGAACATACACTCCAACTGCACATCCTGGCTGGGCCCTAGCTGCCAACTGGACTTTTGTGTGTGTGGTTCAGGATTAGTCTTTTGTGGGATGCTCATGGAGCCTCATGTGGAGGCCCATGCATGTGTTCACTCATGAGGAGTTATTGTCTTAACTGTCTGTGGATTTATAAATCATACTGTTGGTGTAAGCCACTGTAAAACAAGCCAGTGAGCCTGTGGCCTCATTATCACCTGGCTTCAGCCCAATGTCCTTGATATCATCCATATGTAAGGCCAACTAGCAGTTGCCATGGAGGTTATTATCACTCTGTTCTCTCAAACCAAATCTGCTACAAAGTGTGAAGTCAGCAACAATTGTGTAACAGAGTTCAGCTAGAGCAGCTTTGTCTTGAATCTCATACTATGTTAATTATTATTTGCAGATGGGCGTTTGTAGTTGTGGTTCCATTTGTATAAGCTGTGCTTTTTTTTGTCTGTGTCATGTGATTAAATCTCTTCTAGGAATATAATGGTACTTTGGCATTGACAAAATTAACATCTGCTCCTTGGGGGTGGAAACACTCCTTCCCACCCCGACACATTAATACACAAATCTGGGAGTATGCTTGTATAGGAAGGAGAAAAAAAAATAAAAAGCAGAAGCAGAAGGAAGGCTTGTGGAGGAGAAGGAGGTTTGTTTGAGTATGAATCTTGAGTATGACTGAGCTTGACATAAATTAACAGAATCTTTCCTTGAGAGAGGAAATTGGCTAAGGTTAAAGGAAAGAATCCAAGACTATTCAAATATCTCACTTGAATATGTACTCCACAAATTGCTTGTTTTCCAAACAATAGATTGTGGAGGAATTTTTTTTTTTTCCTGGGGAAAAAAAAAAGAAAGGATTTTTTCCATGCTGGTGAAGTAGATGACAATAACTATTTCAGTCAGGATTCTGAGAGATTGAATGTTCTGTACATTTTAATTTTTGGAATCTATGTATATAGATATTGTTATTAATCTTGGTAGAAGTTTTCAGTTTTTATTTTGTTCTGATCATAACTTTTCATACCTATTAACTGGTAAAAGGAAGAACCTTAAACTGGACGTAATTCAGGAATGCTGGAAAACTACAATCTTCTTTGTAATTAGATTTTATTGTCTTTGTTTTCAAAGTAAGCTTCTTTGCAGTTTAAAACTGTCATTAAAATTTCTTGGGAAACAGCTCTTTCAAATGCATCTAAAAAGATGTTGGTCAATGAGGCACTGCTCTTCTGTCTCAAACGTGAAGTGAAACTGAATTGATCAGGTTTATATGAAAATCAGGTTTATATAAGAATAAATATCTACATATATATCTTGACTTCACTTCTCTCCCTAATTGGTAGCATGCAATGTATGATTCTCATTTCGGATTCATTCCATTGGTGTCTGCATCTCCCCTAAGGGATCCAAGCTGTTTTCCTCTCCTGTTGTAATTGAAATCAAACTTGTTGCAGTCTGTAATTGATAGTGAATCTAACAAACTAATGTTTTATATGAGACAGATGCACAGCAGAAGTGCATGAGGCAGCATATGGAAAAGCAAGTGCCCTACTGGGGTGAAGATAGATCCATTCTTGTTTTGCTAAACAGTGTTCCAATACTTTGATCAACTAGTTCACCTACATTTTAGTAAGTTAAGGGACATGTAGAACATTTGGTGTGTATGTGCTGTTTTAACAGAAATGGTAAAACCACATCTTTCAGTCATCATGAAGAACTGTACCTCCAGACTCTCATAAACTTGCTTTGCCTGCTCTTTTCTCTTGAGATGTTAAAGGAAAGTATTCTAGTTTCTGTCTCACTGTTTTATGACAGGTCTAATGGCTCATAAGGGATTGTAAATCTAGATGTTCTTTCTCACTCTTGTTTTGGCATCTAGTGCAAATCATAATCTTGTATAAGGAATGCAACTTTTTTTTTCTCTGGGTGAAGACGTTTGCTAATAATCTGCCATTGGAAGCAGGATGCTGCTGTCTATCAGCAATATATAACATATTCTGGTTTTATTTTTTTTTCTTAGTCATACAATGCTTCCATTCTTAGTGAATAAAATCATAAGATATTTCTAAGTATTATCCTATATCTCCCTTTCTCTCTCTCTCTCTTTCTTGTATATAAGGTAAAAGAGTCAGTCATGAATGTTATATTAATACTTTAATATTTTAAAACATGTGGGGTTTCCTTTATTTTTTTTTTTTACCCTCTCTTTTGAGAATCTATTCTAGTTTCTACACAGAGGGTTATATAGTTTTAATAGCATTCTTCTATCTCTAGCTTCTCTTCATGACACAACATACTGTAATTAAATATAGAACTAAAAAGAAGTTGTAGGTTAATAATAACTGTGTTTGCTGATGGATTTCTTGAGATATTTTGAGGCATATTTTCTTAGCAGAAATAATGTAATAGTAGCCTTAGTGGATTTTCACGTATCTAGTTTTGAAAGGAACCTCACATGTTCCTTCCAGTGCTACTGATAACAAGCTGTTATCAGCACATCTGAGTCAAGCAGACTACAGCTTTGAGCTATTGCATCTGTAACTAAGATTGAAGACCTAGTTTAAGTAAAAAATCACACTTATTCTGTGATGCTTCTGACCCTAAAGATGTCCTGTGTAAAGTTTAGCAGGATTTCTTCTGGGGTAGCAAAATTCCTTTAGATATATCTAAATAAATATTAGCTTTTTGGTGAATACTTATAAAGAGATTTGGAGGAAAACTAGTTATCCTGTAACTCCTCAGATAATACCTGGTTTCTCAGGGATCTGAGAAAAAATAGAGGAGGAATTAACTTCTTTACTCTGTTCACAATCACAGTGGAGATTATTCTCATTAAATATTTATCCATCATGGAGGAGGAAGAGAGTTGAGTAATCAAACAGTTGGTGTTAATTTAAATGTCAAACCACAATTAGAAAAAACATCCTTGCAATCAAATTTTATTGTGGTTTCCCAATATGTGCTCTGAAAATATCCTTCACTCAAGGATTTCCACTCTGAGGGAAGAGAAGAGAGTCCAATATGGATTTGACTCAAGTTTCTTGAACTTTTCCCTCTTTTTTAAAATTCTGCAAACTTTCTGTGACTCAGTAATCGCTTCATAAGGTTAACTTGAGGCTGTTAGCTATTTATTGCAAATAGATTTTCCTCCAACTTGATCAGCACCTGTCCTGAAAGGATTCTATATTTTCCATTGGTGTACTTAAGGTACCTGTTGACAATTTATCCATCTTGTCACGCTTTCTCTGAATTGGAGTGCAGACTTCCAGCATGCAGAGCACTTTCCACCAGCTTGCTGTCATCTGCAAACGTGCAGAGGATGCCCTGTGCCTCATGGTCCAGTTTATTCAAAGCATCATCTGCAAAGGCATCGTTAGCCCCATTAACTATCCCTATAAACAAAATGCCATTGGAACCATTTGAACCTGGCAGTCCAAGCAATTTTTCCAGCAACTGGTAGTCCACCCACTATATAATTGGTGAAAATATATTTTCACCAATTTATTAGCATGGATAAACTAAAATATTTTTTTAAAAGACAAAAACATAGCTAAGATCAAGGAAACCTTTTTTCCACAGAAGACAGTCAGGCTGTTCAAGCATGATTTGCCCTTGGTAAATGCATGTAGGATCTCCTACTCTGTATACCTGGGTGTAATTTCCAGGAGGGGTTTCTTGGAGTAGTGAGCCTAGGCTGACTGACCCACTGTTCCTCCAATAATTGTCCTCCTTTTTTTCAAAAGTGGGCAAATTTTTCTGTCATCAGAAACCTAACCTAATGAGCCAGACGTTTTTAAGACTATAAACAGTGGGTGATGTCTCATACACTTGATTGGTTTGTACCTCCATCTACTGGGAATATTTCTTGAGTCTCCCAGACCCTGGCACAGGCTCAGAGGAGCTGAGTGGTTTGACACAGTCATTGCCACCAGACACTGAAGAAAAGAAGGTATCTACTACCTCAGTTTTTCCATGTTCTTTGCCACAAAGTTCCCTGCAGTTTGAGTGACAGCTCAGACCCACACTTCCCTTTGTCCTCCTTTTGCTGATAGCGTAACTTTCTTTTTATGCATCATCATTCTCAGTAGTATGAACTCTAAGGCAGTATTGGCTTTTGCAATTCAGCTGAGCACCATCAGGATTTCCCTGTTATCCGTACTGACGTTACACTGTTAGACTTCCTGGACCTCAGACTTTTCCTGTGTTTTGGAGAAGTTGTCACTGATGATCAGTTGGCTCTCTTGAACATCTTTACCTTCCAGGGCAATCCCATTAGACCCCACCAAGCAGATCCCTAACAAGTTTAAATCTACTTTTCAAAAGTCTAGCTTAGTGATTTATTTTTTTTTAATAGTTTCAACTGTGTGTATTCTGGTCAGTTTATCAGCCACCAGTATACTTCTTTTAAATAAAGCAAATTCTTGATGGTGGCCAGAAGTCTTTCCAAACTTCAGTGTTCCACCATTTTGCCCTTTCAGAAGAAGACAGAAGGGTTTTTCTCCTCTGAGAACCACCCTTCTGATTGTGAGGCTTCACCAACTTTTATAAATGGGGCTTAATTTCCTTTTCTCCATCAATCAGTCCTTAGTGGACACTCATTGCTGCACCCAGCCTGATCTTGATCCATCAGCTCCTTCAGTTAATCACCTGCTCCAGTGTAAATCTCCATGAATTCAAACTATCCATGTCCATAGAGTGCAACCTCTCCTCCTCACTAGTCCTGTGGAGCCTGTATGGACTCCCTGTGGTTGTTTTCAATGCCACATGTGTTTGTGTACAGGCACTTGAGGTGAGCCCCGGAGCAGCATTGCATTAACAGAGCATGATCATGTGTGTTGTGCTTGTGCCTGACATATTTTCACTTTCTCCTATTCCTCCTCTAAGCCTCAGATCACTTGCTCACCATCTCTAGATGTTTGAAATGCTCTGGACTTGATTAGCAAGCTTCTCTGCAAGCCCTTTTTGGAAGCTGTCAGCCTACTTTATTAAATACATCACGGCAGAAATATTTGACATATGTTTAACGTATGCATACAGAATATCTATGTAGGTATTTAGTGTTTATCCATCCTTTTATACTGTATGAAAGTTCATGAAGAGAACAGACACTTTGTGTGTATTGTTCTGCATTTTTGCACAGCAGAGAAAGAGGAGAATGTAAGAAACTTCCAAATGTACTGAATTATTATCTTTTTGATTTGGTGCATTGCCTTCAGCTTTTTATCTCCTGCATGACTTACTGGCAGTATTATCTTTCAATCTGATTTTTCAAATGGTACAATGTGTTTTTAGTTTTTTGAATATCATTGAAATGAGAAACAGAAAACAGTCATACATATGCCTGGCCAATTTGATGGTGATGATTTATTCTTCTTTGTAAAGAAACTGTTGAAATGTTTTGGAAAGGCTGGTCCTGTATAGGGATTCAAAACACAGGAGTTAAACAGATTCAATGTTCATATTCTTTTTGCCTAGAACTATAATAATATATATATATTAAAAAAAAAATCATCAGCATGTAGTGTTCTAAACACATTTGACATGTAGTACTGGATTCCACTATTTAAAAAGACATTTTTACATACTCCCACGGATTTAGTTTCTTTCAAAGCTGTTGTTCTTGTTGGGAAA
>PYHW01009483.1:958090-1035749 GCA_013186435.1 Turdus rufiventris
AAAAAAAAAAAAAAAAAGTATTTGAATATTTTAAGGAAGATATGTCTTTTCTGGTAAGTAGGTCATCTAAGTGGGTATTTTGATAGTATATTGGTATGAGGAGACTCTTGGACATTCCTGCGTTTATAACATTCTTTGTGCTATTTTGTTTTCTTAAACCAGTAGTTATCACTGTAAGTGGGAGACATGAGGAAGTATTAATGAGTACAGCTCTTCACAAATTTTCTTCACCTGTCCCATGCGTAACAAAGTAGAATTACTTTCCATGTTGAAGGAAATTTTTTCAGTTGCATTTTTCCTTCTAGGAGGAGCGAATTAAAAAGAACATTATGTTCCAGAATTCAAAGATTTTATGCCCTAGTATTAAATGCAAAGGTGAAGTAGGATAAAAATAGACTACAGATGTTATTTACAATAATAATAACTTTAATCTTTTAGGGGAGGGCGGGGAGGGACATTTCCTTTGATTGAAGAGTATGTGACAATAATTTTTCTGTTGACATTCACCTGAGATGTTGTTTCTTAAATTCTTCTAAATATTGTTTGTATTACAGACCATGCAACATGCTTTACAGTATATCAAATGTTAGCACACCCTGTGATCAGGCAATGGATTGGAGTGTTAATACTTTACTGCCTGAAAATTGAGTTTAAATGCCTACATTGTGGATACTTCATTTTGGATGTCTGAGCCTAGAGTTGCAACACAGCCTTCAAGTGCATGCTGGTTTTGTTTTATTTGGGGTTTTGGGGTTTTTATGCTGTTTGTTTTGGCTTTTTTTGTTTTGTTTTGTTTTGGTTTTTTTTTTGTTTTTTGTTTTTTGTTTTTTTTGTTTTGTTTGTTTGTTTGTTTTGTTTTGTTTTTGCGGGGGTGGGGGGGTGCGCAGTTTGGGGGCGTTGTTTGGGTATTTAGTTGCTATTGTTTTTTTTCCAAATCATATCCAATAATTTGTTAAAGAAACTTGAAAAAGTTCTGCTCGCGGAGACTGAAATTGTTTATGGATGCATGTAGCTTTTGTCCATCTTTTTTGTGCCACATGACATCAGATTATGTCCTCAGGAAGACCTGTTAAAAACAGACCACATGGTTGTCACTGAGGGCAGAATTCAGTAAGTTTTCAAATGCAGAAATTGAATAAGGACATGAAATGTCAGTATAAACTACCAGGAGTGTTTTGTGAGGATAAACAGAGGTGATACAGAAAATGTAATTCAGCACCATCTTTGTCAATGATTGAAGTTAGACAGATAAGGATAACTTTATCCTGATTAAAGTCAGCAGACATTGCCATCGACCTTCATAATGCATCTGGATTTTACCCACTCTATGTGACTAAACTGGAACTTGGCCAAGTAGGTGCCAGTGATTCTTCTCATCAGTAGAAATTTACTCTGTTCTGGGTTAAAACCCTTTGTTACTCTTCCTGTCATTAAGGTGAGATACATAGACATTACTTAAGACCTTTAAAAAGTTTTCCTCATTTGTGATCATTCACCTGATTTGAGCAGAGAGGGATAAAACATTTGTAGTGACTTTAGTAGCCTCTGAGGACTGAAAATATGAATAAGAAAGAAGTTTCTTTTTCTTTTTTTTATACAATATGTATCAGATTAATTGTTTCTGGTTTAGGATTAATGAGGCTTCATGGATAGGGATAAAGTGGATAAGTAATCACTGATCTTTGTAGGAAAGAAATGGAAGGTATTTTATTCCGAAATATTTCAACAGTGCTGAGTCTTTGAAATCAATTTTCTGGTTTTAATACAGTGCTGTTTCGAGCTGTCATATTTCTAATATATTGTGGCACTGTAAACCCTCACATCCTGGACCTCCTTTAGAGGATTGGGTATATATGCCTGGGTACATGAATGTAGCAATCAGGAAATAGCACAAAGTGAATAGGTTGTTGCTGCATGTTTTTCAGCTTTGTAATGTATTGCAGATCACAGGGATTTTTTTCAAGACAGGATTGTTGATTTTGGTTTGGGGTGGGTTTTTTTATTTTTGTTTGGTTTTCTTTGTTTTCTACTTAGATGATCTTCACTATGCTTTATTTTTCACTCTACCCTTCCATTGTCAGAAACAATGCATCCATTAATAACTACCCCTCCTCGTTAAATAAATCCTTAACATATACTAAAAGAAATCATTGCATTTTTTTAATACTCTCTGTTTCTCCTATTCCCAAAACCCAACCTGACCTCTATGAACTTCCATTAGGCACAGAATCAGAGGCTTTAGAGAAATGAAAAATGCCAAGTGTATTGGCTAGCAATTCATTTGTACACTTGTCAATTTATAGAACTGTCCCTCAGCCTCAGATTTTAATTTAGTGCTTTAGATGAAATCGTATTTGTGGAAATCAGTGAGAAGTTAACCAAAGCCTGGGCAGCTGCAGTGGTTAGAAGTCGACAGCTTTGATTGCATGCCAAACTGACATCTAGGTTTAGTTTTTCTGTTTTACTTACTCCTCATCTTCCAACCTTTTGCCATATCACGTGATATTATCCTATCAAGCTTTGATACTGGTAGGGGAGAATTTGTGTGCTGAACGGAGCATTGCTTGTTACCTTATACCGCAATTTTACAGTGACAGAAATATCAAATGAAAGAAAATATACAGCAGAAATAGATTTTTAACACAATTTCTGACAATGTTCCAGCTGCTATGCCTGTTGCTGTGATGCCCTTCACTGCTGATGATTTAAACCAGGCTATTCATTAAATCATATCATTGGTTGAAGGTAAAAGGCAAAAAAAGAATTGATACCATAAAAAAGGATACATACAAAAATATATTATATTCATACTCATTGCATGCAAAATTAGTGTGGGTCAGTTTGTGTTTTCCACAAAATTTCTTTACCCTTTCTGTGTTTTGAAATATTTAAAATGTTCTTGATGAATAAATATGTCCATTAAACTGAATGATAGAAATTAAATTAGGACAGATAAAATAATACTATCTGAATTTCCCTCCCCCATCTTAGTAATGGATTTAAACAAGTAGGTATACATTTACTTGTATGAATAGAATATATATATAAGCATATAAAACACAAAAAACTGCTGAGTGCAGGTAGTTTGGGGTGCAGCTGCAGTAGGAGATGCAGGTTGAGCTCTGGGTGGGAGCACAGGGCAAGAGGCCATGAGTTGCCCACCTTTTGCACATCGAAGGGTGTGGGGACATGTGGCACAGCCAGGTGACCGGACACTCAGTGACGGCAGCAATGAAGGACTCCAGACTTTGTCAAGCTTGATCAGTAAGGGGATAAAAGACCAGTGGTTCCTTTGTTCGGGATCCTCCCTGGGAGGCACGGACAGCTCGGGCTATTCCTCTGTTACTCTGCCATGACCATATGGCTTTATGGAATAAGTCATCTGAGACTCTACTGTGGGGCTGTGAGCTAGTGAGGAAACCTGGTCTGGCTGTGTGAGTGGGGTGGGGGGGTGCAGGTGTTAAAAGAGGAGCCCATTGAGTCATTGTAGCTGAAAAGGGGCTCTGGTCCCAGCAGAGTCAGTCTGGGGTGGTGGGTGTGTGACTGTAGCAGTACCTCCTGAATAGTCAAAATGGGATGTTTCGTAACAAAACCAAATAAAGACAGTTCTCAGCTGTAGTGTTATTTACATATAGCCATGCATGTGAGCTGTTATCATATATATTATTCTCGTGTAATAGGTAGCATGCAGGGGTCAGTTAGAAAAGTGAGTGAAGTGTCTTGAGAAATCAACACCCTTGATAAAAGAATACATATTTTCTGTGAGCCTTATAGTGCCCCTATCAATTTCAACATGTAAATCCAGCCTCCAGATGTCCATGGTACTGAAAACCAGGCACTGTAAACAGTGTGTAACAGAACAGGTTTTAAGAGTATTACAGTGACAGAAAACTAAGCTTAGAGAGAAAAAAAATTAGAGACCATGATGCAGAGAGAAGGTGAGAGTGATGGGCACCTGCTTATGTCCTTCCCTGCTTGTGTGAGGTCACTCATTGCAGCCGTAGGTTAGGAAGTGGGAAAAGCAACCAGCTTTTGATAATGCTGTTCCATTGTGGGTACAGCTAACATTGAAAACTCTTTCAGGCAACCTCTTATGTTGTGCTTTTATTTTATTCCAGTTGGCTGGATCTGTCCTGCTGAAAGTAGGTCTGAAGGAAGAGAAGGTGTTTGATCTTACTCTGAATAAAGTCAATACAAAATTGGTTTTGATTTTAGCAGCACAAGTAATGTCCACAGAGAGAAACCATTTAAACCCTTCCAGCATATTTAGAATATTTCCAATATAAAATGGGAACTCAGAAACTGAAAGCTTACAGTTTTTAACCTGAGCTTACAATTTTGCTGGGCACTTGTTAGGCAAACGAAGATTGCTTTGACATGCCATTATTCACTGTAAGGTAGGAGTTTAATAAAAAGTCAGGAGGAGTAAATTAGACCATTTTTCTGTATCTCTTACTGTACTTTAAATCCTATATCATATTAATTCCAGAACATAAGGCCAGAGAATTATTTTCAAATGGTGGCCTATAAACTCCTAGTGACCCTCTGTTTCAAAAATTCTGCCAAGGCTAACTAAGGAAAGCCCACAAGGTTGTTAATTATATTAATATTAAAGTTATTCATCGTTGTCTGTGATAGTCATGTCTTTTCCATATTGTTGTTAAAGAAGTTAACAACTGAAATCAAGTACACTATCAGCAAGAATTGTTTCTTTGAGTTTTGGAGTTGCTTTTTGTTGTTTGTTTTTTGTTTTCTCATTAACATAACAAATCTCAAATTGACTCATGGGATGTCTTTCCTCAATTTTCTTTTTGGGTGTCTTTTTTCAGCTAGCTGGTGTAATTTCTTCATTTAAATCATCCTGTTACCTTTTTCCATTTTTTACTTTTTTATGAAATAGAATTCATGTAAACAAAAAGCTATCTGTATTTATCAAAGTAATAAGTATTTTCAATGAGAATTTTTCTTTTGTCTAAGTTTGGAAGTACACCTAAAAACAGCAACTCTGGGAGAGAAAATTCCCAGGCACAGATTGATGTTTAAGCAGGTTATCGTCCAAGTTGTAGATGTCAATTCAAGGGCAAAACCCCCAAATTAGTTTATAGCTTCAATGTCAGAGAGTCTGTAAGTACCTAAGCTTTTTCAGTTAAATTTTATATTTCTAATAATCTGTCAATGTTGATGCAAAAGGGCACTACACAAACTGGCTGAACTACATATTTTGCTGTCAAACTTATGATATCTAAATATGTTTAGACACAAAGGGCTCATCACTGTGGATGATCTCTGTGAGAAGATACATCATCCAGTGGGTGGATTTTAGGAATGTGTATCACATGCTGAACTGTGCTGAGTACAGTGTGAAGCACCAGCCAACGCCTTTGCTGCTTGGAGGTGGACAGATGAAGAGCCAGCCTGCAGCAGAGGGCTCTGACAGAACTTGTGCACCACTCTCTTGGACAGAGCAGGAAGCTATCTAGGGAGGAGCATGATCATTCTGTGCATCCCTTTACTTTGCATGTGCAGAATTCACATTTTGAGCATACTGTATTAATTCAGTGAAATTGCACTGGAAAATAATCTGACATTGTAGACACTTCATCATTTTCCTTGAAACTAGTGTACTTTCTGTATGGAAGGTAACATAACAGTTGTGATGCAGAAAAAGAGAGAGAGCTCAAATGTCAGGAATCACGACTTTGTGGAATATTTTAGGTCAATCTGGTGCTCAATGTGTGTAAACTTATTTTTTTTCTGATGGGTGTGTCCTATTGACCAACCATAGTTCTTTTCCTTCATTCCAGGGGTTCCATTCTGCCTGTCCCACCATGCAGTTGCAAATTCCCTTCCAAGAAGCTCAATATATTGTAGGATTTAGGTGTTCAACTTCTTCACAAAGTCTGTGTTGAGAGCAGGTACATAAACACTCAATGTCCTTTATGGGTCTTTACAATGATCTAAGGCATATTTAGAAAACAAATTCTCATTTGTTACATTACAGATTTCGTTGTAATGCTGCTTAAATATGTGGAAACATGTCACTAGGAAGCATTTGAACAAAACAAAACTAAAAGATGAGGAACACTATTTAAAAAAAAATATTATTAAAGAGTGAGAGATCTCTGCAATGAACATACTCCAAGCATTTAGTTCTTATGTAATAAGTACAGTGATTCTAAAATAAATTTGACAAGATAACAAATAATAATTATAAAAATTGCTTTATACTTCTGTTGTAGTGACCGCATTGAGACCTAGAACTGATTAAAAATTACAAAATGCATGATCCTGCCTCAAATTTTTATCCTACTACTGCAACATTCAGAAGGCCTGAAATCACTAGCTGTAGATTATATGCAACGTCCATCAGGTCAATGGCAATTTTTCACATCTTTTTTAATGAGACTTAGGGTACACTGTTGCAATTCTACAAGTATTTTTTTTTTTAATACATTATACTTGACAATTCTTTCCCTTGGAACCAGCTTCTTCCTTATTCTACTTATACAGGTTATGCTGCATAATCCACAAAGATTCTGTTGTCTTTTCTTCTGTGAGGAAAATATAAATTAGCTTATTGTGAAACCAAAATACCACTCAGTATCCCACATGACTTGAACTCTCCATTGCAAACATTAGTAATGTTAGGTTCACAAATGCTGGCAAAGTATGTTAAAAGATGGACTGCTGCCTGGGCTCTCTGAAACAAGATATTGAACCCCAGAATGCTAGCATGAAATCCATGGAAGCTTTTCCATGATTTTGTAAAATGTCAAATTATGCCTGAAGAAAGATGGACAGCTGTAACTCATAAGCACAGTAGGAACAGATGAATTGCAAGGTCAAATTTCATTGTGGAGTAGAGCACTAAGATTGATTTTTATTTCATTTTTAACTCCACTGGAAGATTAAAAAATAATGAAATTAGGTTTTCAAGCTTATGCATGAGTGTCCATAGAGTGGAAAGGTTTTCTCAGAAGTTTCTCTTTTTTTTTTTTTTTTTAACCCCTCATGATTTTTAAGGGTTTTTTGTTGTTGTTGTTGTTGTTGTTGTTTGTTTTTTGTTTTTTGTTTTGTTTTGTTTTGTTTTTGTTTTTGTTTTTTGTTTTTTTGTTTTTGTTTTTTTTTGGTGTAGCTATATGAATGAAGATTATTTAGGAGAGTAAAACTTTTTCATGAAAATCTGCAATTTTGAACAAAGACAATTAATGATCAATTTTCATTCAAGTTCTCGTGTGCAAGATTTAAACTCATACATCAGTTTTATGAAATGAATTTACAACATATCTATCAACCTGGCCTCTCCGGAAGAAGAAAATCTGTAAAAATTATATGGGCTACTAGGTGGTATCACACAAAACAACACATTATATTTAACCCTTCGTTGCAGGGGTAGGTAATGAATTAAGTAGTCAGCATCAGACACTTCTGGAAGCTTATATTAAATGAGCTGATCTCCATTTAGGTCCCACAAAATATAATACTCTTACTGTCCTTTTGTTTATTTTTGGTCACTCCTGCCACATCGAATGAATTCAGGGGCTCAATTATTCCTTTATTCTTAGATTCCATTTCAGGTATGATGGATCTGTTAGATTCATTTGTTTGGGGCTTGGCATATGGATAAAGAGTGAGGTTCAAGGACAGCTTTCCAATTCATTTGATCTCTCATCTGATCTTGGACCAAAAGCAATTAAAGGAGTTTCTTTGAAATTGGAGGATGTGTGAGCATAGAAGAAGATTGCTTGTGGTTTCAGGTGTTGTACTCTTCTGTGGGGCTAATTTCTCACCCACTGCATTATGGAAACTAAGATGGACTCCCTCTTTACTGCCTTTGTCTACCTTTTGTACATTTACCTCTGATGGCAACTAAGACCTACCCGGTCTCTCACTCTCATTCCCTGTGGTGGGATAGGGATGAAATCAGAAAAGTAAAAGTGAGGGAACTCACAGGTTGAGATAAAGACAGTTCAATAGATAAAGCAAAAGCTGCACGTGCAAGCAAAGCAATATAAGGGATTCATTCACCACTTCCTATGGGCAGGGCGGGTATTCAGCTACCTCCAGAAAAGCAAGGTTCCATGATGTGTGATGGTCATTTGTGAAGACAGTTGTCCTATAGACCCATTGAATCCCCATATCCCTTCAATTCAGAGAGAAAGATGTTGTGGGGCACCCTGTTAAAGACGTTACACAAGTCCACAGAGATGACATCCATAGCTTTTCCCTTGTCCACTAATGTAGTCACTCCATCACAGGAGGCCACTAGGTTTGTCAGGTAGGACTTGCCCTTGGTGAAGCTATGCTGGCTGTACCACCTCCCTCTGCTCCACATGCCTTAGCAGAGCTTCTAGGAGGATCTGTTCTGTGACCTTCACAGCCACAAAGGTCAGGCTGACTGGTTGGTTCTTCTCAGGTTTCTCCTTTCTAATGTTTGTAAAAACTACATTTATAGTTTTCCCTTTTTTCAGGTACTTGGGAGTTTAGTATGATTGTTATGACATTTCTAATGTCATGGAGAAGTGGCTTGGCAACTGCATCAGTCAATTGCCTTAGGACTCTGGGATTCAACTCATCATGTCCCATAGACTTTTGTACATTTGAATTCCTCAGGAAGCTGATCTTCTCTTACAGCGTCTTTGCTTTCCCAGTCCCCCTCCCGATTTCCATTCACTTGATCTGGGGGAAGAGAGGACAGGAAGACTGAGGTAAAATGGTTTTCAAGTAGCTCAGCCTTCTCCTTGTCCATAGTTTCCAATATGCCAGTTGTGGTGGCATAAATGCTTTGACCTTCTTTTTCTGGTTGACATACCTGTAGAAGCCCCTGTTATTTTTTGCATCTCTTGCCAAGTTCAGCTTCAGTGTTGCTTTCCATCCCCTTCCCTACACAACTGGGCAACATCCATATACAGTAATTTCACAACTATAAGGTGCACCGGATAATACGGTGCACTTCTGGGTGTCGGCAAATTTCCAAACCTTTTCTATATATGAGGTGCACTGGATTATAAGGCACACTTTTTTTTTGCAGCAAGGATCTGCACACAACAAAGTAACCAATAAATAATGGAATTGCGTGAACCACGCCAAGCCGCGCCGAGCCCCGCCGAGCCCTGTCAAGCCATGCGGCTCACTGCTCGCTGCTCGGCTTGCAGCTCACACTTCCGGGTTGTCAGCAAATTTCCGAACTTTGTCCATATATAAGGCGCGCTTCCGAGTTTCGATCAAAATTTTAGGCTTTAAGGTGTGCCTTATAGTCGTGAAATTACTGTAATTTTCCCAGGGTACCTGTCCCAGATTCCACTGCCTGTGTCTGTGCAAGGCAAATGACAATTTCTTGAATGTCTCTTTGTACTTTTGCACTGGTAAATGTCATCATGTGTATTCTTTTTTTGTTGTTTGACTAAATGTAGCTTAAATTCACATGTCTGTTAGACAAATTCATGTCTTACACCATGCCTAAATATTTTTTCCTGACTGTGATTTTTTGGAGTAATGTTTGGACTCAGTTTCAAAGAAGTAGCTATACTTTTGAAACTGCTGTCATGCTGTCACTTCTTATATGACAGAACAAACTTTCTGAAGTTACCTCTGTAGAGTCTTTATACATTCTGGCTTTTCTGGCTGTGAATCAAGATCCCATTAACAGGAGTTCTTCTGATCACTCTTGCTACATTTTGCAAAAATAAGGGGATACCTCCTAAAGAAGGTAAGATCTAAGCCTTAGAGGTCCTCAAAGATTAAAACAACTTCAATTGCTCTTCCCACTGGTCCAGATTTAAGTGTAGTTTAATCATTGTAACCACCTCCACTTGACAAGTGAGTCACATATTTTCTATCACATGAAAGCTGTGAATATTCTTAAGTGTAGCCTGAGATTGAAGACAACATATAAATCTTGATTAGATGGACAAGAATATGACTAATTTTTTCTTTAAATTAGTGCATGATATCTTTGCATGATTTCAGGTGAAAGAAGGAATTTTGTTTAGTAAAAATAGATTATTTGGTTTGGCATTCTTTCGGAAGTTTTGTTTTTTGGTTTTTTTTTTTTTTCCTTAACATGCTGACCTTGCCTGTAATCCTTTTGTATCAGATTTTCTTGAAGTGAGGTTGTTGAAGCTTTCTGGGGTAGACTCAAAAGTTAATATAGCAAGGTAAATGATCAGGGATCTCTCATTGAGCACTGCATTTAGTTACCAAAAGTGTTTATTTCATTATTATTAGGTGACCTGATAAATGATTATAAACTCCTACATATATAACTCTGTATAATTATAGTTCAGTATTAATAATTAATTGCAAAATTAAACATAGATCAAGCATTTGATAATGTAGCATTTGGCAGAGATTTGTTTGTTTGTTTGTTTGTTTTTAATATGTTGTTATTTCAGGTAGGAATGTAGTACTCAGCCAAGGTACATTACTTTCATTTTCAAGTTCAGCCTTCCAAAAGTAATTATTGACAATACAGAGAAAGTAACTTTTGTAGAATCTAGAGGTGGGATGACTCCCATGCAGTAGTGTGTTCAACACCTTATAAGAAAACCTTGAACAGGCATACTAATTACCAGCCAGATCATGTAAATATATTTGTCTGGTTCTCTCACTATAGCTGCAAACTGTAGCTCCCTCTCTAAGCAGTTATGTTGGCAGATGGCATGCTGGTCCTTTTCCAGTAGACTTTGCCAGCTCACAGGGCTACCACCCACACCCTTCCTCTTTCCCCAACCTTGCACCTCCTGTATCTTTTTAATACCCTTGCATCTCCCCAGAGCTCTTGGAAGGTGGTGTATTTAGAGAAAGGACAGTTTCATGTTCCAGGAGATTTTAAAACATGCCAACTGAGGCTTAGCTGGCATGCTAAAGTTTGCAGGAGCATCTGTCTATAAAATATTCTGACTCTACTTCTTACTGATCTCTGTTGGAGGTTTTGAGGGGAAGCTCACAGTTCTTGTGCTACAAACTGAAAAAAAGTGAAAAGTACCTAAAAAAAATATGTAAAATAGTTGAAACCTAATATATTTTGCTAGGAACCAAAAAAAAAAGAGAGCTTCAACACTACTACTCTATCTTCTCTTTTCTGCTCACCATTATTTATTCTAAGAACTTGTGCCCTCAACAGAAAATTTGAAATAGACTTTTTTTTCAGGATGGAGGCTCTGGAAATAAAGACTTATTAATATCTGAAGTCAGAGTAACACTTCTAGTGTCTGAAAGTGAATTAAATCTGAAGATTAAAGTAATGAACATAACTAAAAAAAAAAAAAAACCAACCAAAATCCACAACAAAGTTCAGCTTTGTGAGAGATTTTCTTATTAATTAGTACTCATATAACATTATAGAAAAATATGTAATATTAAGTAAGATCAAATTCCCCATAGAAAATGGTTGGCTGTGCCTCAAAGCTATACAAATTGCAGTGAAAACATGGGTAAATAATGGGTGTCAAGAAAATTTTTTAGTTTAGAACTGATGCCTGAAACCCAAGGCATCAAAAACATAAAATAAATATATGCTCTTTATTTTTAAGCATACTTGCCAGCAATTAAAAAAACCTATGTGGCATCTTTATCATATGCAATGACTTTTTTATTAGGAAGAAAATAGGTTTGGTGCTTTTACATTTTAACTTATGGTGCACCTAAACTTCATCCACTATTTGCACAAGAAATGTCTCATTACATGAAGGTAATTAGGTATCTGTCATTGCCAGATGCAGCTCCTTTTTAAAGATGGTGACATTTCAGCACTGAATTATGACTGGATTTGAATAAGGATTTACAACAGACCTTCTCTACACTGCTTTCTTATCATAAAGCACACTGTACCTAAGTAATTGCAGTTTTTTTTCATGCCATTTGCAAGGAGTGCTGTTTAGGGTGGAGAAGAGGACTCAGAATTTTGAGGAAAGCTGGTACTTTCAAGCTGGCACAAAATAAAGCTGCAGTTATGACTTAAAGTTGACAGAGACAGACTACAGAGTACTTTGCTCCAGCAGGTCTATCCCTGCATGACTGGATTCATTAGCAGCCAGCAAGCAAAGAAATAAAAAATAAAATAAAATAAAATAAAATAAAATAAAATAAAATAAAATAAAATAATTAGAACTAAAAAATTGAAAAATAAGCCCAAGAAATTATGTGAAAAATGTGAAGATTACTGCTTTGATGAATTCCTGTATTCAAATGCAACTTGACTGGCAAGGTCGGGTTTATCACAGGGGAAAGGTTCTGACTTACTCTTTTACATTTCAGTGAAAACCAGGATCTTGTAAGGTTGTTATATTTCTTGTGTCTATGGAAGCAGAGATCAAAGAAATATTCTTCACCACCTCTATGCTCCATTTGAAAATTGATGAACTGTAGGATATCTTTTTGCTTTGGTTTGTCTCCACAGCAGTGGAGGGTATTTTCTCCATATGACACAATTTAAAGTCAGTTTTGAAAGAAGATATCCAAAAACTTAGCAATCCTTTTTTTTTTTTTTTTTTTTTTTCTTTGTTATAGTAGGTATTCTTGTTTTCTTTTGTTTTACCACATGTAACTGAATGAAATAACAGACAGAAGACTGGTGAGTCAGTAATATGTCTAGTGACTCAGTGTTTCCATTCTCATATGCTGATTCCAAAAGACGCTTGGTTCTGCTTATGTCAAATTATTATGATGTGTCTCTCAGTCAGTTTCTGACAATTTCCACTGTTGTCATAAAATTGTTAGCAATGAGGACGGTTGACAGAATAATATTTTCAAGAATAATTAGTGACTTTGATTTTTTTACTTGATTTTTTTTTTTTTATTTTTTTATTTTTTGCTTTTAAGTCTGTTTAATTTTTGAGTGACTGTGGTATAGTACTGTATTTTCACAAGCATGTGGACAGCAAAGGTAATACTTCAAGGGAAAAGTCCTATAAACTATAACCAGTTACCTTCACATTGCACCCTCTCATCTTGTGGTCACTGCTAGATCTTTGGGTTTCTAACCACATTGCAATTGTAGCTGCCTTCTTGAACAGTTTTATCTTGCTGTAGAATCATAGCATCATTTAGGTTGGAGCAGACCTTTAAGATCATCAGGTCCAACCATTAACCCAGCACTGCAAGTCCACCACTAAACCATGTCCCTGAGTGCCACATCTTCTTGTCTTCTAAATATCTGCAAGGATGGTGATTTAACCAGTTATCTGAGCAGACTGTTCTTATATTTCACCTGTTTGGTGAAGAAATGTTTCTTACTATCAAATCTAAACCTCTCCTTCTGCAACCTAAAGCCATTTTTTCTTACCCCTTCACTCGCTATCTTGGAGAAACAAGCAGCACGTCCCACACTGAAACCTCCTTTCAGGTAGTTATAGCATAGATAAGGCCTACCCTGAGTGATACAAGTGAAATTCAGGTCTTCAGCCTGACTCCAAATTGTCTTTTTTAGGCTAGGTGTAGAATCTGGGAGAGATTTTGCACATCACTGCAGTTTCTATCTGAGTTGTGGTACCCCAGTAATAGATTTTCAGGTATTGCTGAAAAAGAAGTTAATGCAGGAATCTGGTTTTAGCTCTGTCTCTAACAACTGCAGCAAAATGTAGTGAGTGCAGTAATACATCTTACAAGACACACTTTGACCAGATCCATAACAAGATGTTAGGCAAGCTTATTGTTTGACATACCTTTATTAAAATGCGAATTCTGGTGTTTTCCGAAGCTGGCAAATCCTTTTCACTCAACAGTGTGAAGCAATAAAACCCACACAGCTGTATTCTGAGAGAAAGTAATACTGCTAGGGCAATTTGCTAAAAACAGTAAAAAAATTCAAAGTGGGGTAAAGAAAAACCATTAGAAGATTCTAAAAGGAAAGAAACAGAATCATAATCTGGCTTTCAGTGTCTTCATTCTCCTCCCTTTCTTACTTATTAACCAGTCCTTTCTCAGGTCTTTTACTGTTCAGCCCTCACCTTCATGTTTTGCAATCATACCTCATAACAAAATGACTCAAATAGTGTCCTAAATGTTTTTAACACTACCTTGCCAGTAAAAACATCCTAGCTCATCTGTATTTGAATACGATTTACATAAATTGAAAGAAATTGTGCAGTTACATTGTGAACTAAATGAAGACAAGAGGAATCATTCAGTAAAAAGGAACAGTGTTAGGCTAACAGTGTAGGCACTGAGGTGTTCAACGTGCTGTATGTAAGCATGCAAGTGGCAATGTATTAAATCACATTCCCTTTGATCAATTAGTAACTCTGTTAGCCAAACCTCTTTTTGTTGTTTTTGTTGTTGATGAATCCAGTTGGTTGAATTGGCTTAATAGTGTCTAACATGTTGCTTAATATTAAAAGAGAATCAAAGTGTGAAGTTATACAGCTTAGATAATATCTACTAAGTCTAGAAGAAATTAGATTGTATTTAGCGAAGTAGAGACAGAGGAATAGTTACTGTCAGAAGGTCCATATTTTATAAAGCAATGAAAAGATCTAGAGGGGAGTACTTAATGCTTCTTAAGCTGTGCAAGGGTACTGTCGTGCAGGTGTAAAGGAAATTAGTCCTCAATTCTGGGGTTATATGCTATGATAAGCTAAAAAGTAGTGCTAATTAATTGTAGGTAACACTAGACTGAACTGGCCGGTATGCACTCCTGCAAATTATACAGAGAAGTCAAAATATTAGTACAAGGCTAACATCAACAAAAACTAATAAAATATTAATGACAGAAGAGAAACATAAGAGATCTTTTATAGCATATGTTCATTATATGTTGGATTTATTTATTTATTTTTAAAGAAAGATATTATAGACATGACCTGGCTTCATTTCTGGTTTCTTTTTGAACCAGACAGATGAGGCATTTACAGTTGCCAATGTGGGAACTATTGGACTCTTAGCAAACTATTCTGAAAATGGAGAGTTAATGGAAGGACTACTTTCTCTTGTTAAGACCAAAAGAATGAAATTAATAGTCTTGGCTGTGTCTGCCTTGGCAAAGAGCCAAACAGAATTCAGAAAGTGTTTGGATGACACATAGTAGAAAAGAAGTAATGTTTTAGCTAAACATGTAATATGCAAGAAGGATTACCCTGTATTTCCAGTGACTGCTTTTATATTTTCAGTCAGAGAACATAGACAGAGAAAGCTTGATTTAATGATTTAGATCTTTATTTTAGCCATAACAAATTGAAGTTTGACTTTAGTGAAAGGGCTAAACATTCAGAAGAAAGAGTTTAATATTGGGGGTGAAATAAATCACTGCAATTTTAATAATTTGAAACTGTCAGGTGAAAAGAACTCTAGCAGGCTTCACCTCATAAAAAAGAATATCTAATTATATGCCTGTAGAATACAAAATATTTAACAAACATTTAAAGTCTTAAATTATTATATTCTTTTAAATTGGTTTTATGGAGACTATATTTCATGCTCATTCCCGCCTTTATGAAAACATAACATGTGCCCTGGGATAAACACGCTGTTAAAACCTTAGAAAAATTGAATAATTCATCATTAAGGTAGTTTGATAAAACTGTCTGATGGTTTCATAATGAAAGGTGATCTCCATTTCCAGGGCAGTAATCGTCAATACAGTCCATAAATATATATATTTAAATTATAAAACAACCTTTGAAAAAGTGGGCACAATGTTTGAAAATCTTTCAAATAGAAATGGTATATAGAAATTCTAAAACCTTTGTATTGTAAGACAAAGTCGAGTGGCATTACCGGCAGGTAAATCTTCTTTGTGATGGAAAATTACACTTAGCATGTTTAATGGTTGGTTTTCTAGAAACAGAACCAAAAAACATAAGAAAACCCACTTGCATAAAATCTGAGGTCTAAGTAATCATCACATGATATGTCTGCAAAATGAGTCAGGTCTACAAAGTTTTTTTTTGTTAGAAAGAAATCAGCTGTTTCCTAAAGAATGGATGTAAAAACCAAAGGAAAACAAAATCAAGATGTTTAATCTTTAATTGGCATTACTGATGTGCTAAGAAATTTTTAAGGCATTCAAAGTAGAAATATAAACCCTCAAACTATAATTTCAAGTCAATTCATCCTCTTATTTTTATTGTGACTCCTTGCTTCTCATTCAAGCCTGAACGTTTGTAAAATGCATGCATCTCTTGAAAGTTGAGAGAACAACAGAATTACCCAGAATGACGTGCCCTCATTTCTGCTAGCTGCTTATAATCCATCAAAAATATTTCTGTAAAGGTTGATTTATCTTAAAGAGTGTTCTAAAAAGTTACAATTGATAATGACCACATGCTTGAACTTCCAAAGGTTAGAAAATATGCGTATATATATATGAATATGTATGCTCAAATGAAACATTTATTTTTTTATATATTCCACTTTTGAATACATTGCTATACTTTTGGTGAGTCTGTTATAATGTTAATAATTTCCTATAGTTTTAGAAATATTACAAAGTAATGGTCGTTATATTTATTGTTTGATGACATGAACAAAAATAATTTCGTTTTAGAGTGTTTAGGTCTTTTTAAAGTCCATATTGTGTATTTCATCCCTTACTCAGTTCCAGTTTTCTCTTTAGCACCACCTTAGAGTTCAGCAAAAGAAAATAACTTGCTCCTTAATATTGTAATTTTAGAGACATAAAAAATATAAGATGTGTATTTCTGAAGAACTTTATTTTTTTCCTAGAACATAGCTCTTAGTTACCTTGGGTACAAGTACTTATCATATTTCCTTTAAGAGGCACATATATGTAGGAATTTTATTTTGTTATACCTGTTTTTTTCAGTTATACAGTACATAATGAAAGTAGTAAGAGATTACATTATCAGTTTTTATCTTTGTTCATGCTTGCAAATCAGTCTTTTTTTCTTCTTCCTACTCTGCAGTCATGTAACTAGTTACTGCCTCTATGACTCTCTTTTTCTTATCTTATAATTTGTCTTTCCTAGTTACATTTTTTCTATATTAATTTAATATTCTTTAAATTCCCATTCCCAATTCCTTTTTTGTTGTTGTTGTTGTTGTTGTTGTTGTTGGTTTGTTTGCTTGTTTGTTTGTGGCAGATATGTGCTGCTGTCATTAATGTAACTTCCACAAGAACAGAAAAAGTTTTGCTGTTTTCATTCAATTACTGCTTTGCATTTATAAGGCTATTTGCAGGTATTTTTAATGCCTCCCTTTCTATAACTCAGCAGAAAGTTTGTGGATTGTTATCATAGAGTACATATTAGTCTGAAGAAACTCAAAAAAGTCAGTAGGAAGTATGGAACATTTTAGCTGTACAGGAAGGTGATGAGCATTATTATGAAGGTTAATCAAGAATGAAGCCTTAAAAAGACTCTCTTAATCACTATTTTTGCAGATGATAAAACGAAAACCGAAGAGATGAAATTGACAAATGTAGCATATAATGGTCCTTCTTGGAGCAGTACTACAGGGGCCTCATTAGTAGACATTTTAGTACAATCATTTTTACCCCTGTGGCTGTCACTTCAGACTACTCAGAAAAGGTGGCTGTAGGAGCTAATCACAATGATGCCTTTCTCAATTGTATTTTCCTTGTAAAAATGAGGCACAGGAGAGTTAGCAAGTTCTAATTGAAATCAGAATTATCATTGCCATGGATGGCATGCTGTGTCTGTAGGGTATGTTTGTGCCAGTGGAAAATTACCTTTTCCCCCTAGTAAGTTCAGAAGCTTTAGACTTAAATGTAAAGTTGTGCTGAAGTCACTATTAGCATACATTTCTTTCTACTATTTTCAATACCATTTCCATCTGACTGAGCAGAAGTACAGTTGTTAATTCATGTTTAATATTACTAACTGTGGTTGATAAGGGGAGGGGCAGACTTGAAGAAGATGTACCATTTATGTCGCAGTTTAAAGTTTAAATGGGCTCTCTCTTGCATGTAATACATTTTCCTTCAATGTTCCTCTATTTCTCTTTCAAAAATAATTGTAAGTACCATTATCCACGTGCAGTTTAATTGCCAGCTTGAGAGTTACTACTAGACCTCCAATGCTCCAAAAAAATTAAAACCAGACCAAAGTTTTACAACGGCATTTAAAATTGGGTGAAAATCTCAATTTTATTCAGCTTTAGAGAAGTATCCTTTTGTATTGATCCATCATATATATTCTAGAAAATTTAAAAATTAAGATAGAAAAGAGATTGACAAACTTTCATTCCTTCCACTATTGAGATTTTCTGATAGTGGTGGAGTAAAAATAACTTGCTGCAGCAAGTATTGAAAGTATTTCTCTTCTTTTCCTCTTGGAAAACAGGAATGCATTAAAAAGAAAAAACAGGGAAAGAAAAATATTACTTTAAAAGTTTTGAGCTCTATTAGAGATGTCTTTTAATTTCTGGTAATGTCCTAGAGCTTTCTAGATTGGAAAGACTTTACAATTTTGAAGAAATGACATATTCCTAAAAGGGAGGTAAAAAGAAGAATCCCCTCTTAGTCTACGAGTAATTGGTGAAGCTTAATTAAACTTTAAAGTGTTTCTCCCTCAAAGAGCATGGTACCACAGTGAAGAAGACATGAATCTCTGTGAAAACATGGTACATTGAACCATACTTTGATTTTTGTGCAGGCTTTTAGTTAGTTGAGAAAATGGAGGCCAGCCCTCAAATCTCTTTTCACACATTTGAGTGTTTGTTTAATCCCCTTTTACCTGTCTTCTAGTGTCTTAAAATGAGATTTTAAAGTTAAAAAACTTTTACACCAGGTTGTTATCCCTTGAATGAATTGTTGAATTGTTGATTATTACCTTCACTAAACATCTGAAAGTGAGGAGAAACTACACAATTGTTCCTAAGATTTAGAAGCCTGAAAATCTTTCATTAATTAAGGAACTAGGATTTTCTGATATAAGGGTAAATAACCCACTACAGCACAGCAGTAATATGTCACTGTTAGCAAGCAAAGGCATGCTTAAAAAATAAGAAAAACTTAACAACAGAAATTCTGTCAGTATTCCATCAGCAAAATGGATATTCACTGCATGTGATTCTTGATAAAGCTGACCAATGAAGGGAAAGGGTGAAGCTGTTCCTTGCTGAGCTAATTGAAGGCCTTTAGACAACACCTACAATGTGGCTGCTTTATCTGTGATTTCCCCATATTTGGTCAAGGAAACAAAACAATGTTGCAGAATAAAAATTGGGGTAGCCCAGAAGGGGTTTTGAGTTCTAGTTATACAGAATGCTATTGAGGCAGCAATAAGCAGGGAGTCTGAAAACAGGTCTCTATAATGGAAACTATTTTTCAGCTTTAACTGAAGCAGATGCTATCATACACATTTCATGATACTGACTTCTGAGGAGGTGAGCATAAGAAGTGATTAACCCAAGAGGTTATACTGACTGAAGTGAAATTAAGGTCAACAGAAGTCAACAATAAATCCTCATGTTTCTTGAATGTCTAAGTCCAAGTGCAGATATTCTGAAGGGTATTATTTGTGACTTTCTTTTTATTTTTTTTCTTTGTTTTTGGCAGGGAAGCAGTATTGTGGTAATAATTCCCTAAAGTTTACAAGTGTAGGTGAGCTGAGGAAAGTAATTCTAAAGCTGAAGTCTATAGGGATAAACATAATTTCCATAATAACTGTTGTACTGAGTCATAAGGGTTTGTCTTCAAAGGGAATACTTTTATAACTATTAAAAACTTTGATTATTTTAATGATTTTAAGCAAGATTTAAGTCAGAGATAGAAACAGGAAAATATACTGAAAAGGAGAGATAAGTTAGTTTAGGAGTTAGAAATGAGAGAGAGAGAAAGAATTCTTGATCTCTTTTCACACCAGTATGAGAAAAGTATCAGAAAATTATCCAAAAGAGGTAGGAAGGAGCTGGAGTAAAGAAATCCACACAGAAGACTGTTAAAACTGTTTCACTTTTATTGACATTGTGGATGATAATGTCGGTGCTGAACTGATTTTCTAGTCCGTTGTCTGTGTGAAAAACTAAATAACCTTCAGACTAATTTGGTTCATTTATCTGACTAATCAATTGTCTGGTTCAACTCAGTACAAGGAAAGTAGCTTTTGTATTTTCTTTTTTCTTTTTTTTTTTTTGGTTTTGTTTTGTTTTGTTTTGTTTTTAATCCTCTGTTCTTCACCCTTTCATCCTCTGTTATTCTATGAAGGTGGTCATGGTGAGAGAGGTACTTGAAGCAGTTCTGCTATGGATAATGAATTACTTTTCCCAATGGCCTCCTTCACCTAAATACTCATGTCCATGTACTATCCTTAAAGCATGAACAATTAAGAAGGGAAATACTAAAATACTAGTATGAATTGATTACAAAACTATTATACAGGAAGAAACCACACCATTTACAGATGTAAATTTTCAAAACCAAAATGCTGTTCTCTTGAATTTTCTCTTATTTTTGTATTAATTTTTTCTTTACACAGTAACAGAAAATGCTGAAATGTTTTTTTCTATTATATTTCTGTATTGATTTTTTTAAAAGAAAATTTTTTTTTTTGTATCTTTGTTTCATTCTGTCATAGAAGTACCTAGTGGTGTCAGGTTAAAGATGTGGGGCACACATATCGTAGCATTGCATTGAAAGAGCCACTGATTCTGGCTGCATTCTTGTTCCCAAGTTACTTTCCGTGTCTCTTTGTGTGCTTGATTTTTGCATGCTTAAACACTTTTGTAAGTAGGACAGACCTCAATGTAGGCTAACAGACATGATTTAAATGATTTTTTTTCTCCCTCTCATAATAGTTTCTCATTGGAAGAATGTTCACTGAACAGTTGGGAATATTCTTTATCCAGAAGAGTAGTTATTTCCTTCCTTTCTCTTTAAGGCAAATAATGTTGAGAAATTACATTTGCATCATACACCTATGAATATCAGGAAGGGCTCTTTAGTTCACAGCAATTTCCAATTTCTTTCAGAGACTAAGTTTCAAGAGACATTCCCCAAGCTTTGAGTAAACAAATTATTAAAGAAAATTCTTGATTGTCAGGATCACATTCAAAGTGAAGGAAGGGAGGACAGCAAAGGACAAAGAGCCAGACTCCACTCTACAACTCTATATTCTGTTAATGCAGATGTTGTAATTCATCTTTTGAGTCAATTACCCTTCTGGTGGCTTATGGGGAGAGCACAGTCATTAATATTTCCAATAAACCTGATTGTAGGCAGATGAAATTTCAAACAGATTTCAAGCGGGAAAAGAAATTAGGTCAAGAGAAATAGCCACTACAAATTAATGAGCCCACTGATAGATAACCACCATTAGCATCACTACTTCCACAAACTGATCCAATGATGTAGAATTAAATCAGACACTATTTCACTGAATAAGGAGAAAGTACAGAGTTGGGTTTTTTTGTTTTTTTTTTTTTCTTTCTCTTTATACACTGAAAAGTGTGCTGCTGGAACAAATGGCATATACACTTTAAAAATCTTTAAATATGGGGAGTTTAGTGGGGTTCCTTTGTTCTTCTTCTAGGCTTTTCTGTGGGCTAAGGCATTTCTTCTGTAGAGGATTCATTGCAGATTGGTCTCATAGAAGTATATGATGTCTGAGCCAGAAAGAGGAGAACAACAGAGCTGAGAGGAGTTCTTGCTCTAATATTAAAACCCATCAAAGTATGTACAAAATAGATAATAATTTAAGGTGTGTAAGTGGGTATGTTTGTGCACATACAATGACTTTTAAGATCCAACCATGATTTTTCATACACTGAGAAGGCATCTCAGGCCCAGATAAATAAATTAATCCTAATATCCCCTGTATCTGCCATACATATGTACACATGTGCACACACATGTAGTATACATATAGATCAGGACAATAGGCACTATTACTTTACTTGCTTTTAGTGTTTTTATTATTTTAGTATTACCTTTTTCCTGTCTTTCCAAGGTAATTAATTTAGTATCACTTTATACAGAAAGGAGAAGGAAAACATTACAAACCCATGAAACATTCTAAAGGCTACATTACACTGTAAGAAGCCAGGTGGAAATGCTGTATGTGTTTCATGTTGCTTCTTGCTTTACTGTGTTGAATCTGTAAATATCTAGAAAATTTTGTTTCAGTCTTGTGGAAATTTATAATGTAAACATAATATTGCAACTGAATATAGGTAGCTCTCTATATACTAAATATTTTAATTTAAAAGAACAGTGTGATTGTAATACAATGGGAAAAGACTCCAAAACCAGCCAGCTTCAAGCTTCAAAATGATTTCTGACCATATTGACTAGATTCGTTAACACACATTGCTAGTAGTTAGCACTTAATCACTATCAATCATCCCTGACAAGCTTATTTTAAATTAGTTACAAGTGTACAGTGCCACTGAAGTGATACCGTTTTAGTTCATACTGATAGCTATAATCCATCAGTCCAGGAAACAATTTGAGAGTGAAAGCTATAACAAGAGTCTGTCACCTTCTTTCCTCCTCATCCCTCCCTGTAAAACACTATTGGTGTTCTGTGTTCCTCTGCCTCTTCCCCAGAAGAAAACTGGGTGATCTCAGCTTCTCTTGACATTTATTTTTGGGATGAGGGCTTCTTCTGGTTTTGCAAATTCTGCAGGATTATTCTGGTTCCATCAGACACCCTGCCTTCCTTCTCTACAGGAATATTTTGGTTCTACTAGAAATCATTCTTGCCTACTCTGCATCCTTAGTTCTTATCTTGCCAAGTTTAATACTTGTGCATTATTTATGCACCCTGTTTGTGCCACTGCATCACAACTGCATCCGCGTCTTTGCCACTTAAGGCCGTTATTTATACATTAAAGCTGAGCTGCTCTGCAAGATATTAATGTTTTTATAATGCAGAAGTATGCTTATATACTGTACCTGGTTATGCTATTTTAGTGTGCTTATGTCTGTAAGAAGAAAGTAAATTCTATTTTTCTTGCTTAATAAGCACCTAATTACTGCATGCAACAGGCGTCATTTTTGGCTACAGTAAAACCAAATCGTGTTTGGAAGCAAAGACTTTTTAACATAGCTTGAAACTTGGTCCCATACATGCATCAAAAAAAGGTGAAATCTCTAGTCACATTCTAGTTGAATTCAATTTATGTTTAAAAGGAATGTCTTATAATAAGTCTCAATAGAACATAAGTGGTGTATTTAGCATATACAAACTGAACTGTTTCTGCAGAAGAAAACTCAGATATATGTTCTGAAAAATTAGGCAGCTTTGAACTTTATTCACCACTTTGAAGCTGAAGTTTAGATGGCAATCACTGAGTTTAAAACAGCTCAAAATCATGAGAGTTTACGTTGATCACAGTCATTGGAATCCTGACAATCACAAAATTTATCTGAATATGTCTGTGGAAAGTGTGTTGGCATATTTTTTCTATGTTTTTTTTTCTTATATCTATTTTCTCATATCTATTAATCTAAATGAGTAAGTTACAATTTTTAGAGGTAATTTATTTGAAAAATTGAGAAAGAGATTGGAAAGATCTTGTCATTGGATGAAACAGGGAAAATATTGCTAAACAAAATCACCTTGTGGTATTGAACATGCTGAATCTCCTGTAGCATTTTTTGAAAATCTTCCAAAACTGTTTGCACAAGTTAGCTTTGTGTGCTTAGGAGACAACTTCAAATCACTCGAGGCAGCTAAGCAGCAGATCACTTTTGTCTGTTACTGTGTTTGGCTATATTTGCATGTCATGTCTTTCTTTTATTAAAAATTTAGCATTGAGCACTGTAAGGCTCCAAAAAACTCACTTGATGGGGCCTTTTTAAATGGCTTATGGTTGTTCCTGTACTCTGAGTTAGAAGCACAGGAGAAATACTAACAAGAGGTCAGAACAACAAAATAGGACTTTATTGGCAACTTTAGAAAATCAGAGAACTTTGGCAAGAGGTCTAATGCAACATTCAATCAACATAGAGAACTTCCAAAGCATTAACTTAGCCCATTCAACTTTGCAAACTCTAAACCCATTTGATTCTAATTTCCACAAAAATTCCAGGAAGAGGGAATTAGAAGAAGGAGAAAGACAGAAAGACAGAAAATATATAGAAAAGGATATATATACAACTACCAAATCCTAGGTTTCAGTAGTGCTCAGCTGTTAGAAATTCCAAGAGGAGGTAGGATCAAGGCATGTTCACCACATGTTCGGCCTTAAATACTCCTTGGCCTTCCTGGGTCCTTCCTCTAGCTGTGACTTCTGTTCATTTGACAACTCTAGGATTTAACTGGGCCTCCAGTGTTGGAGTGTGAACCATTGCCTCCGCTATACCAGTGACTGGCAGCCATGAAGGGGCTGGGATACAAAATCTAAGGGGTGGGGGTGTACAACATGGCATCACCTCAACAGAACAAGGCCTGACCTGACCCTTTCCCCATACACATGCACCCCAAAATGTCTTGAGACATAAAACTTACGTACACCCCATGGCTTGAGGCATTGACGGAGACAACAATAACAGGACCTTTCCTCTCATGGTAACTGAGGGATTCTAATCTCATAGAGAGAGGTGAAAGGAGAAGCTCCAAAATTGCAGGTAAGGTGTGATGCAGACCAGAATCTGTGAGGAAAGTTCATTAAACAATCTTTCAGCTGCAGAGACGGAGTCCAGGAGATTGGTTGGTGATTTCCTTTGTGTTTCCAGTCTGCCACAATGACTTGCAGACTTCCTTGACATTTTTCTTCCTATTCCCTCCCTTCTACCTTTCCTCTAGCTTTTTCTTTCTGAATACGGCAGATATGTAGTGTGTTATCACTTTACTTTTTATTTTGGGATAGTGTGGATAACTTGCAAGGTCTCTCACAGGAACTCGAGTAAAGGTTAGCAGCTAATGGTCCAGCTAGTCCTGAGTTTGCTGGTTCAGAACTGAAAATTAAATTGTTGGTTTCAAATTATACAAACTGAAATTTGGAAGTTAGCTGCAAATAAAATTTTTTAAACAAAACTGTTTTATAAAAGCACTTGAAGTTTCTCTGCACATTTTGTGTCTGGAGTTTGATCAAGTCCTCACATACAATAAATGCTTGAATTGCCAACCACCTCCTGATTTGTGATACTCTACTACCCATTGTAACAACATTCCTATGACATTATTAGTTAAGCACAGTCCCATCCAAGATACTCACATTATTAGAGCAACATACCCAACTAAATGACGGAAACCCTTGGAGGATTTTCTTATGGTTCTTTTTTACTATTTCAGATTACAAATAGCTGTAAATTTGTGAACCTCAGCTTGCAGATGTATAAAAATAAAACTTTGAATCATAATTACATTCATTGTAATACAGGGGTGCCCATACAGAAGAGTATTGCGGTATTTTGAAAACAAACATGTTAGTCAGGGTTTGAAATCATATGTATGGTTTTTTTTCATAATTTTCCCAAGGCCAATTCAGAAGGAAAAGGATTCTGGCCAAGTTGTATGGCAAACATGAATTTTCTTGACCATCAACTGAATAAGACTTAAGGTCTTATAAGTAGACTACAAAATATTTATAATTACTATTCTTATAGCTCATCTATATCATACGGAAATACAAATATCCTTGTATTATAAACAACCGTCTTATTTTGGAGAACTGGTTTCATTGAAGTAAAGGTCAAATATTTTATTGGTGTAAGTGAAACCAATGAAATACTATCAGCACCATGTTGCAAGTGAAATTTAACAGAAAAAGAAATTCTTGCTGTCACCAGATGCTCTGTCCTTTCCTTAGACCAGCACACTGGGATCATACTTGATTTGGGCAAATCTCCATGCCTTGCAAGGTATAAAGTGAAAAATTAAAAAAAAAATTTAAAAAAGTAATATTAACAAAATAAGAAACATCTAACCTGGCAAATTTTTACAGGTTATGTCACACAGATGTTTAGAAAAGGTATATTATTCTACAGAAGAAATTTCAGTTTTGGAGAGAATAAAATCAATTATTCTTACTATATCAGGAGTCTATCCAAAAAACATATTTTGTCTTGCTATATAAAAACTGGTATCATGAGTAAAAGGCACAGAAGAGGTGAAGTCAGTGGTGTTTTGAATATTGGTGTAGGAGATATTTTACTAGTGTCAAGAATGTGTATAATTAATAGTGTTAGATGTGACTTTTTGTTACAGGGCTTATTTGGGGTTTTTTTTAGAAATCTAGGGTTTTATTAGGTACAAAGGACAAATGAAATTACTAGAAGATCTTTTCAGTTCAGATTTAAGAGCTCACACTTGAAGAATCACACTTTGTATTCTCTGTTGTAGTAAAACAATTTGATATCTGCATTGAAATGTATTTTCAGTTAATCTTTTTCTCGAGGCCAATGGAGCACTGTGAATTTTGAACGTTCTTTGGCGAAAACACTGAACACACACCACAGCCATTCCTGCTGTGCTGAAGACCAGCTGGGAAAAAGACATGTACTCTGAAGTTAAAATAGTCAGAACAGGTCCCCTACTTGATAACAGCTGAGTGCTGTAGTCAAATACAGCTATTGCAGCGGGATTCTATTGATTTATACTGGATAAAACTGGTGCTTTTATCAAACAATTTTGTGGCTACTCAGCAGTCTGTGTCAAGCCATAGGCAAAGATTTTCAGGAAGTTCCTGGCATCCAGAGAGACAGAGAAAAACTGGTTATTATACTAGGCAGATCGCTTAAATCACTTAACAGCATGCCTGCCTCAGTCAGATGGAAAGCACATTCACATTATTCGGATTATACTGCAAGCTAGCACAGCAGAAAGATTAGCCCTCCCAATTTTCCAGGTAGTGTTTAAAATCTTTTCCCTAGCTAAAGGATATAGTTGACAGTTCACACTCCAAAGTCAAGTTAATCTGTAACATTATCCGCCCATTTTGCACTGAGCAGTCCCCAAAGCAGTTTGTAATATGCATATGAACTGAACCATTGTTGTGATCAAATTTTAAATACCCTTGTGAAATGGGAAAGAACGAAAGATAAAATAAAACCCTGCTGCTCTGGTACTGAAGATTGACAGCAAAAGGGAAAATATTGCTTCATTGAGTGCATGGCTCTGGCTACAGTGGCTGCATTAAGTTGCTGGTGGGACTTTCAGTCCCTCCTCTAATGCATGGCTAATAGCTCAGCTCTGTAGAGCCGGGAGATGAAGCTTTCCTATTTCAGAATATTATGAAGTTGCAGTGGTGTGAAATTAGAGCGATAGTTATCGTAAATTTGTTTTGGACAAGGATACTTGGTTAATAAACTCATGAATGCTTTTCCGTGTGGTAGGTGTTTCACAGTAGCTCACCGCTGCATCAGCAACAGTGCAAAATGATAGCAGTATGTATTACATTTTCTGAATTTGGTGTCTTTTAAAATGATTTCTTGTACTGGAGATTGCACATCTGTTTGAAAGCAAGAGGCGAAACTGAGCAAAGGAAACAATTGCCATTATGGCAGAAGGCAAAAACCTACACGTTGTTCAGTCTTCTGCTGGCATGTTGCCCTCTTCTAGAGTGCTTGACACCATAATTTATTATATCCATTTGCTTTGTAGTAGTGAAATTCACTCCTGACTTTACTGCAGACTCAGAATTGATCCCATTTGAAAGACCATATAATTTACTTAAATAACCTTGACACCATAAGTATGTCACAAGATTAGTAAAGCTTCTATGCTTGATGACAGCCTTATCAAATTTGAGTGGTCTCTGTTGGTATAGTCTTAACTACAGTATGACTAAATAAATATTAAAAAGGGTGTAATTTGTATTATTGCTGGTAATATTTTTTCTTTGTGTTTTTAGCTATTTTCTCTTTTTAAGTGCCTCTACTATGGCTTATTCTTGCAAAAAGAAAGTTAGAAGAAAATAATTTTTCTGTCTTTACCTTACTTGGGCTTGGCAAAACACAAGTATTTAATTCAGGTTTCCTCAAAGAGAAGCAGAGAAGTCTAAGAGGTATTAGCCTCACCCACCCCATACTCCATTCAAAAAACCGAATTCAAAGTATTACTTTGTTATTTCTGTTATTTGACAGATTGTGTTTTAGGAGCATATTTTAACAATCCTGTAATTCAAGCAATGGGAACTGAAATCTCAAACGACACTTTTAGAACCAGTGCAGCTTATTCAGTATTGAGAAGATTTTATAGCAGTATCTTTTCTCCCAAGGCTGCATTGGAAGTACAAAGACTTCAACCTCCAAATTACTTTGGTAAACATCACATTAACAATTTAAAAAACGAAACAAGCTATGATAAAACTTCTACCTACTATTGCACAGTCTTTGGCTGGGCAATATAAAATGTGGTCAGCAAAAATGTTCTGTATCAGTCTACTTTTAACAGATAAATTAGACTGATGACTCATGCATGATGCAACTAATAGGTGTTGATTCCTAACCAAATACAAATGCATTTTATAGAGGTAAAATTCTAGAATATTACTGAGTTCTTGTGATCATAAAAATAGGCGCGAAAAAAAAGTGTTACCTAGTTGCTAAAAATAAGTAATGAAACCATTATTTGGTAATAATGTGATATATGTCTTAACTGATTTACTCACTTTATTTTGAAAGAATTTTTAATGTTAATATCCATGTATTTTATCTTGAAATAAATGTAATTATAAATTCTAACACAAATATTGATTTCATAGCAATTGGTCACAAAGAGTAATTCATTAATATTCAATGAAGTGTTAATATGAGTTGAGACTAGAGTGACTGTTAACTTCCTTTTGACTTTGGATGGAAATCTGTTGCAGTGCAAATCTGAGTATATTTGTATTAATCAGTCCCAAAGAGCATTTGAAGTTGAAACTTATATTGCTCTTTTATGTTCAACCTACAGTGGTGCAATAGGAAATTATTATCATGACAGAGGATGGGTTTTCTAATATTTTTAACATCCTACTCCACAAATATCATTAGAAGCTACTGGGTTATATTAAGAAGCCTTTTTTTTTTTCTTACTTACTAGCTGAGTTGCAAATTCAGAGGACTTTTTTCTATCTGATTTCTGTTACAAACTTGAGAAAAGAGAGAGAGAAAGACATAATGAAGTTATTTTTGAGAGGGACATTTTCAGAAAAACATCTGTCCCTAACTTTTGGTGATCTTTTTTAGACTGTGAATATAAAACCTATTTCTTTTGTTTTAAAATAAGTAGGATAATTGTTTTTATGCATCTATACAGCTGAAAATTAATAGACTTGCACATTGGCACCTGGAACAGCTGCTTAAAGTAGACTTAAATTAGTACACTTCAAAATTGGGAATAGGCAAGTGAATCCCTCAGCTTTGTGATAATATGGCTTTTTTGACTGTTCATAGGTAATTCGGTGGGAAATACCCAAGGTGAGGTAATATAAATCAAACATCAAGCTCAAAAGGGTCATTCCCTCTAACTTCGATTGACTGGCAACACATGTTTATAAAATATACAAAAATAATGTTGAGCATGCTGCACATCGAAGGTGCATAGAACCTTGCCATTGCAGCTGCTGACCTTCTTTCAGACATATCATAGAATCACAGAATCATTTAGGTTGGAAAAGCCCTATAAGACCGTCGAGTACAAACACTAACCCAGCACTGCCAAGTCCACCAATAAACTGTGTCTTAAGTGCCGCAGCTACTAGTCTTTTAAATACCTCCAGGGTAGATAACCTGGAGCAGCCTGTTCCAGTGCTTGATAACTCTTTCCATGAGAATTTTTTCCTAATATTTAATCTGAACTTCCCCTGGCACACCTTGAGTCCGTTTCCTCTTGTCGTATATTGCTTCTAGATTGTCAGGAGAAAATTGAAAATTAAGAGAGAGCAAAAGGTACATACACTGCAGAAATGCCCATATTACCAAAAAACAATTTGGGAGATCAGCAAGTAGGGATACCTGCAGTTCTCAGCAGTTCTTTCTGGAAGATTACTACCTGCTGAGAAGAAGAAAATCTTGTATCACTGTAGGAGGACATCATAGAAGTAGGTCAAATGCCCACAGGTGACTGGCTAATATGGATATGTTAATACATGGATCTTGCTCATATATTTTCTTTCTGTTGGTTAGGGGTTTGGTTTTAATCCTTTTTTTTTTTTTTTTCTCTTTTTAAAAATAAGTATATTAGTAGTGGGCTCCTTGAAACTTGCCAGCCATCTGTTATTTAGCAGAAGTCTTTTGATAGCCGACTACTTCCAGTACGTTGATCCCTGCTTGTTATTCACTTCAACTATGCTATTACCTAACCTTTAGTAGTAAAAACTGCATACAGTATTTTCACGTGAAAAGATAACCTAAAGAAGTCTTATTTGAAAATGGTATTTCATGATAGAGCAGTTGACTGGATTGCCAAATTTGACAAACTAGGATTTGTTTTTTTGAAACATTAAAGAAATGGAGTTTATTTTAATTTTGTAAAGATATTTTGAAAAGATAATTTAATTAATTGAACTGTTAGAAAATATAGATCTTAATAGCTTGTATACATTTCAGTATTCCAGTTATGATTAGGAGTAGTTCATTTAGAGAGAGCTGATCAAAGGAATGTAGGAATTTTTCAAAAAAGGAACAATGAAAGCAGTGATGGAGTTTATGAGGACTCAGGTGTTTAAGAGCCAAGAGCTTTTGGTTTCATGTGGAAAAACTGTAAAATAATTTCAGCAGAAATACAAATTCAAATAATGTTTTCAGAGCCAAAGTATACAGATTATATTAAGCTTTCACTGTTATCTGGCTTCAAGCTTTTTGATTCTGTGTTCAAGATGGTAGAAATGCAGTTCTGAGCTATTATTTTGAACACTCTAAAGCTTTTTATTTTTTTACATCTAAAATCCCGTGTTAATTTAACACATAGGAAAACTTTGATCCTGTCTGATCATGTCTTAGTATTAGCTGCCTAGGCGACCCTTTGTACAGATATAGCACCCAAATCTCTTTATTTATAAAATTAGATTCTGCTTAACATCAGTTAGGCTATGCCCATTTACTTTGGTAGACTATTTGCCCCATAGGATTTATCAGAGGAGTTTCAGTTTTGCATTTCCTATGTCACTCATGCTAGAGAATACTCTTTTTGTCCAATTTGAATTTGGTTTCTCCAGCACAAAACAGAGCTGCTTTTTTAGCTGACCTTTCAAATCTGTTCTGGTATGTCCAGTTGAAAAAAATAGCTCTCATAACAATACTCCTTACTTCAAACCTGTCCCATTGTATATAACTCCTCCCACACCTCTGAAAACAAACTAACCAAAAGAAAAAAAAAAAAAAAAAGTAGAGGAACTCTCTGAAATGGAAATGGCACTCCAGACGTCGTATCATTTTAATACTGTCATCTACATACTGTGAAGATCTTCTCCCGAACTCCTCCAGTGCCACTTGCTTACCTGTAACTTAATTGCATGATCTTTTCAAACAAGTCTATAACCTTGTCGTGTTTCCCTTTTCACATCCAAGGAGTGTGGCTGGTGAGGAGTAGGTCTCCCCGGTTTACTGTTCAAGTGGGAGACAGGTTTGACTTGGTGGTGCTGCCAACAGCTAAAGCAGGCTGAGGGCACAGCTTAACTGGCTGTCACTAATTGAAGGGAGAAGACTAATGGCCACATGTAATATTTCCACAGTAATGAGAGCGCTGCACTGACACTGCTGTGCTGCTCTGTGAGAGACTTAAATGTTTTACAGGGATGGCAAAGCAGTACCATTCTCAACTCCCTCCACCCACACAGCCTAAATGTCATAAAGAAGCGAACAAGCTGACTTGGCTGAGGAATTTCAGGCAGCTTCTTTTTCAGTTAAAAAAATGGAAAGAAAATTGGGCCTAGTGGAAAAACACTGGCCAGCTACAACTCAATGCCAAGACCACCACTTAACCAACATCTAATGACAGCTGAAAAAATATTTCCATTCAGAAAACAGTAATTGCAGAGTCCTGTAATGCCATGTTTAACAAGATTGTTTACACCATTTTATTACATTTTAAGATATGCTTCTTTCATGACAGAGACATGACTTCACCAAAAAATAACTAACACAGCAAATTTAGTGTGAAGAGGAGTAGGGGAAGAACCCACCCCAATGAGTTCAGTGCACAGGGGAAAGATTGGACAGCATCTGCTGTCTACCTCTGGAAAAATGAGCAGGTTTCATCTAGGAAGCTGAAAAAAATCACAATGTAACAGGAGAGAGAACAGAATTATTTCTTTAGACTTTCTAAAAGGCACTGTTAAATAGCTCCAGTCTGCACTCAGATTTAGTATAAAATATTTTTTTCTCAGTCATACAATATATTCTGGCTTAGAAATTCATTTTGTCAACATGAGCATGTTTACTGTTGCTTTCAAACTCTCTAACTAACTGGCTTGGCAGACAGGCAGCTCAGCTACGGAGAAATGTGGTTCAGCAGCTGCATCTGCCTGCCTGCTTCATAAAAAGAAAGGAGGAGAAATCATCTGAAACTTTATAGCTGCTCAGGGCAGTCTCACTGATCATTGTCCACCCTTACACATGTCCTACTCCAAGGAAAGTAATGAAGATGCTAATAGGGTATGAATGGTATATTATGATGCATGAGTTGGAACAAGAAGAGGAGGGTGTGTTATTCCAGGTAATTTGGACAGGTTTATACATTCAGACAACTGTCAGGAAGATAATTCGGAAATTCAGCTAATTCAGAAATTTACCTTTGTAATCTCATCTCATTGTGTTCCTTCACACCTAAAGATATTAAGCTTTTAACAACTAAAACATTACAATTAGAAAGCCCTTGCCAAGATTTTAACGTAGAAATGTTTTTATAGAATTTGTTTGTCCGTCCCTTGTTAATGAACTCATAAAGTGCTCCTTCCAGGCCAAGGACAAGTCATAGGTGACATAAATACTTCTTAATTAATATTTTAACATCAGAGGAAGTATAAAACAGTACTTATATGCCAAAGAATCATCAAAGTCATATAGCTTGTGCAAGAACATAGCTTTCAGATCACGCAAGGGTATTTGTTTGGTATTTATTACATCTTCCATTCGGTCCTTTTGCAGGACTTGAAACTGTCTCATATTTTAGGATTATGCAGTTGCCGGTTAAGGCAAGCATTTGAACACATTTTAAATGCTTTTCCAGGGGAAAAGAAAAACAAAACAACTTTTTCTTTCTATTTCTCCAATTTAAGAGCCATTAACTCATAAATTTTCTCACAGCAGTATTGAGATGTCACCACTACATCAGTATCTTTCTCTTTTCTGACTTTGGTCTGTATGTCTACAGAAAAAATCTTAGCTGCACTGGTAGATCAGAGGTGTGTGCTCTATGGCACTATTTGCTGGTATATTTATTTATTTTAATAAAAATTATGGAATAACAAATTTGTACTTCCTGGGAAAGAAAATTTAAATCCCAAAATCTTTAAAGAAACCCCCTTTATGTCACTAAGAGATAAATTAAGCCTGTATTTCCATACCATATGTATTTATTAATAATTCTGTAGCCAAATTGTCTGATTAACAACTTTATCAATGAAATGCAGTTTAGTATTATTGGAGACATGACTGCTGTCTCTTGAGATTAGAAATAAGCTGCTTGTGGGGTGGGTTTGGACATGGTACAAGAACTGGTGTTTATATGCATGCAGTGTGCAGAGATTGCAGACATTTGTTTGACAGCTATTTGCTGTAACACTTAGAAAAAGTGGTAGGATGTTACTGATAAAACAAATTTTGCATGAGGGGTAGCTGAATTAATATAGGATGAGGTACTTAAAGAATTATGGTTAAAGGACACATAAAATGAGTTGAAGAGGTGGGATACCCTTAGCTGTTCTTTACTGTAAATCTCAACCTTAATCCACAAAGAGTGTTAGAGCTTCTGAAGGGGCTGGCTGATAGTGGTGACTTATCCTAAAAAACAGATGGCAAAGTGAGTGACACCTATAAATGTGCAGGCTGTGTTACTTCACTGACAAGATGCTAAGCCCTTCTGGCACTAAAGTAAAAAGACAGGTGTTTTTGACACAAAAAAAAGGAGTATTGAAACTATGCCTCAAGCCATGTGGAGGGTTGAAGCCAATTTTTCAAGTAAAAGTAACTAAAAATCTAAATTGGGGTATACATGTGAAAGCACGACAGCTTCAGACCTTTCCCGTCAATAAGTTTTTGACGAGTTCTAGTGCCTGTCTTGTGCCTGTAGAATTAACCGATCATCTTTCAAATTAAACTTTAATTTTCAAGGCTTGAATAGATGGTAGCTTTGCTCTGGAAATCTTGGGCAGCTCATTTCCAAATGAATGAAATGGCAAGCAGTACTTTTGGACTTCTCTTTAAGTGATAGAATTCTTCAATTGCCTTTTGGTCTGCCTTAAATATAGTATGAAGTTAATCAAGTATTCATATACTACATATTATAATTGTAATTAACAATGCCAGGTTTAGAGATTCATGCGGCCAACAGGGAAGCCACAATGATGTAAAAGAACAATGTAATGAGAATACTTACTTCAAAATCCGTTATAATTTCAACAGATTACTTTGTCTGAAAAGGTATTAAAGTTAATAGCATTTAATCTACTTTTTTGAATGTAGTGGTATTATTTTTTATAACCAATGAAAAAAAATCAATAATCAAGCACTACCAGATGGTAAAATCTCCTGTACATTTTTTTTCCTCGGAGAAATTAGGCCTCTAACCTTTTTCTGCTTCCAAGTTTAAGACAAAAAATTATGTTTATGGATGAAAGGGAACTGTTAAGCAATAAAAACTGCATTAGGTATTCACCAAAATAAAATGCAGTGGAACCTACTTGGAAAAAAAAAAAAAAAAGAAAAAATGTGTAAAAAATACAGGGGCATGTGCCTTCTCTTTGCTCACATGAAGTGAAAGGATCACCTCTATGAGTTAGAACCATTAATTTGTGTGACAAGACTTTTACGTATTCAGTAGTTTGCTTCTGGTTTTCAGATTAAGAATTACTTACTAAAGAATACTAAAAGAATTAGTACCAGATTATTTTGTCCTGGTCCCCTCTTTTCCTTTATTTAGCCAGCGCAATTGTCTTCTTGGCAAATTGTCTTCCTGTGCATTTAGACTTGTTTCAGCTGGATAATTAGTTATCAGAGTCCTGGTGAAAACATGTGTCCAGCACTATGTGTAACTTGCTGCAGCACACTTTAGCAATATATGCTGAGGGAATTGAACAGAATTGTGATTAGAGAGTATAGTTATTTCAGTGACAGGTGCAGAACAGCACATTCACTGAATGAAAACTTGCCCATTAAAATAAATCATAAGACCACTTTATTTTATTGTTATGTTCTCACCCAGTGCCAATGACAGGAAAGCGACATTTAGCTAAAAAAAACCAAAAAAAAACCCAACACATTTTTGGTTCCTAAAGAAGCCAGCACCAGAGAAAGCATATCTCCTTTGTCTTCTGTTGGCATAGTCACACAGAAGGGAGCTATCCTTTCAAGATATTTCTTTTTCTTTCCTCTTTTTCCGTTTGAACAACATTGGATAACATCCTTGAGAGTAGCTACGGGACACAGAGACTTCTCTCTCCGCAGTCTGTGCTTGTACTATTAGGGTACCTAATTTACATTGTTTTCATGACTAAGAACATTGCATTCTTGATTGTACAAGATATTTCTATAGGAAGAGTAGACAATATTTATATTCTACCCTGGCAGTTGGGGCTTCAGTACAGACTGGGAGGACCAGGTTTTCTGTTTCTTGAGTAAATATCATAATAACATAATTACTGGGATAAGCCAGCCACCATAAGCTATTTTTCTGATAACCATGTTTAAAAAATAAGAAAAATTAAAAAAAAAATCAAGGGATGACTGCAAGTTACTGGATTTCACTTACTGACATTCAAATGAATGGTTATTCAAGAAACAGGTTTATTTTCATAGACAGAAATTTAGATATGATGAAACTTGCATGGTTTTATTGCAGTTGTTAATACCAATTACTCCTGACTTTTTTTTTTTTTTTTTGTTATTTTTCCTTGCTGTTTATGCACTTCTGTTGTGCATAAGACTGTTTCAGTTGTGTTTAAGTATTATATAATACTGAAACACTTCTCAGAAGAGTACTTTTAGTTTGGACTTGCTTACTTGTTTCTTCATAAAGTGCATAATATGTTGATATTTTTGATAGATTACTCTTCTTCTTCTACTCCTCAGATGGTTTATTTATGTTTTAATAGTTTACCAGCTAATAAGTGTCAGAAATATAGTACTGCTCATGAAAAAGTAATTTCTATTTTATATCTTACAATTTTTGCTAACAACAACGTGGAACAAGGGACTTGTTTCTCAGGCATCATCTCTTTTATACTGTGATGTGCATATGGATGTCTTTTGGATAAATGTCAAATCTGAAGTATTCTGTTATGCTAGTCCTTTTTCAGTAGCTGCAGACTTTAATCCATATCATTCTTGGTATTTGAGGGCTATCTAGAGGGAAATTCAGCATGGGAAGATGTGAGTTTTTTATTCGACCTGAAAGAGCACTGGTCTGTTTCTCCATCTGTCTTCTGTGTTTCACCCACTTTGGTTTCCTAGACTCAGCTTTCAGTGAATGTACTTGTTCCCTGTGCATCCAGACTTCTGGTGACATGAAGTCCTTCACTGCTTGAAAAGTCGTATTGTCTATAGGAATTTTCAACAAAGTGCATAAACTTCTTTCTGACTTGTTTCCTTAATTGTACCGCTTTTTTTCACTAAAGCAGCCTTCTCACATCAAAAATGCAAAACTGGAGAACTGAGTCTTTGATTCATATCATATACAATCATTTGAGCCCCCTCTGTAATCAGGGTAGTGATACAAGTGGATCTGAGGATAAATTCTAAAACGTTAGGTGATACTTTACATCTGGAACTGTGTGGGTTTTCTCCAAAGGCTAGCAGCTAATGATGTTTAAGTAGTTTACACTAAGTGAATTAAGATATGACATCTAAAATTATAGTAAATAAAGACTATGTTTGAATAGAATTCCATTTCACTGACTTCAGTCATTCTAAATTCTCCAGACATTGAACCACGCTTTGTAATTTTTCTGTAAAAAGCAGAAATGTTTCAATCAGGGTGGGAATTTTCTAGAAATTATTAATAGTATTATCATTTTAAAAAATTAATTCCCAGTTAATTACCAGCTATTGGCATTAGATAGTCTATGGAGTAATTAATTGTCCTATCAGACAAATCTAAGTTTGGGGATGTCTGACTTGGGCAAAATTTAATTACTCAAAATGAAGTTTGCAAAGGTCACAAAGTCTAATGGATAGTATTTTTCACAAGGGGAAATATTTAATGAGATTATAAGCAATTCCCAATTATTTGTGTCTTGGTTTTCTTTCTCATTTGTGTGATGGCACATTAGCGTTACATCACTATTCCTTACCAAGCACATCATCACCTTGTGATTTTCTTTTAAATGCAGAGGTAGATACTGATGAAATAAAACATAACCTCCTGGATTGTTATTTCCATTGAAAGTCTTCCATCCTAGTATTTGCTATTCTCCATGGTGTATAATTTTATATCTGATTCCCCATGCAGATAAAATATATTCTCTTGAAATGCTGTGTCTTGAATCTCTTGGTAATAAGACTTAATCCACCATTTGTACTCCTTAATGAAGTTATGCATTTCTACAAAATTATTTAATAAATCCATATTTTTACACAGTATAACTTATTTACATGTTTATGCTGAAATCAACCTCAGAAACAAATACTCTAATTACATTTCATTAGATTAGTCTGTAGAATAGTATTAAGCCATTACATATATTGACTAAAATGTTAACTTCAATTTGTTTAAAGAATGGAATGACACCTGTGCATCAATATTGCCTCTTAAGGAATGTAGATCCTGCTGTGTGCACAGACATTATGTAGGTTTCATCTAATTCAGTATTTCACAAAATAAAATTGCTAACATTTCAATTATATTATTTCATGTTTTTTCTCGTTTATAAAGACAGGAGAGGTCATGTGATAGTCCAACATGCAACTCTCCATTACAAAGGCTGCAGGGTTTCCTCTTACTGATTTCCTCCTTAATTTAAATGTCTCCTTAGAAGAAAATATTTTTCCTTTAAAAATAATCAATTAAAATTAATATTTCAGAATTTTAAAAAAAATTATTTAAGTAAACTTGTTGTTTAGATAATGTTAATTTTTAATATTATATAATTAATCATAATTTATTTTGATATGTTGAATTTTGTAGTCATTTAATCTTGGTATACTTGTGTCTGCCAGACTAAAGCAACTCCTGTAAGAAAATGCCTAATACAATCAAAGGTTATTGTTTGGGGGTTTTGAGATTCTCAGAGTTACAGTTCTTGAACCTTGAAGCTGTCTTCTATTGTTCTCTTAACTACCTCAGTCTAATAATTTTCTTCCAGATGTAGAGACAAGCATCATGTTTTAGTAATGGTCAATCCTACCTGCAAGAAAAAAAGCCTAATTCATGGTTAAATTTCAATAGGGAAATATGCAATAACTATATAACTATTTTGAATATAACCTGGATGCTCTTGTTTGCTGTCTGTCATGGTTTAACCCCTGCCAGCAACTCAGCCCCATACAGACACTTGCTCATCCCTGCCTGGTAGGATGGACAATTGGAAAAGAGAAAATGAGAAAACTTATAAGTAATGCCAAAGTGCTGTGTTCATGCACAGCAAAACAAGGAATTAACTCTCCAGCCTGCCTTGAATTTGCAGCACCATTTCTTTATAACCCAGTACTGGATACTGTGGAGAAATGAACTCTACCCCAGCCAAAACCAACATACAGTCTTGTATTTGGAGCTCATGTTCAGCTGATTTTCTGTAACAGTCCTCTAATCCTCGGATGTTACTATTTCCCCAGCTGTATAAACATGCTCTGCAATGATTTCTGTTTGTTCATTAAGCAAATTAAGCACCATCACTCCAATCCCCTTCTTTTTTTCTTTTTAATCTGGTCATGTTAAAATACATAGTTTGCTTGGTCCCAAATTCCAATATTATTCAAAATTCCTTCTAAACAGTCACTTATTTTCTTTTGTTTATTCACTTTCTACTAATCTTTACTTCACTTGTGAACTTCATCCCTTCTTTCTTTTTTTTTTTTTTTTTCCCATTCATAAAAATCTGAAATCACATTGCCAGGTTTTGTGACCTGGTGGATACCAGTACAAAGAAATTTGTTTGATAACATATCTGTGTTTGCCTTTACATTTTAACAATTCCTAATAAGCCATTTTTATTTATTTAATTAATGTCAATAACTACTATTTATTTATTTATGTATTGTTGTACATGAAGAAATCTTGTCAAAAATATTAGTTTGGTAGAGTGTGTTTTCCATGAATCCACGTTACATTGTTTTCTTCCTACTCATATCTGCCTTATTTTTTTATATCTGAATTCCCACGGATTAAATTCTCACAGTATTATTTTGCTTAAAGTTAGAATGAAGTTTGCTTCTACAACTTTCTGTATCTTCTACAAACTATGAAATATTTTTTCTCTGTCATCTATTTTATTTATGTTTATTTTATTTATGTTTATTCCACTATGCTAATTCACACCATGGGGGTTTTTTTTAATTTTATGTCTACTTCTAAATGCTGTTTTCTCTTCTCTTCCAAGCTACATTTTAAAATGAGCACTGATGCCTTTCTTGGTCATTGTATGTTTTGGCATCTAGCAAAACATTTTTTTTCTTTATCTGAATCTAATCCATTGCAAGGTATCTACTGTCTGTAGAGTGTCACATTTGCATGTTTATGTACTCCACTCATTGCTGAACTAAATCTTTAGCATGGAAGACAAACTAGAATTTGGGACAATAAACATTTCTTATTCATAGTACTGAAAGATCAGAGATCTTCCCAAGAGCATATTATGAATAAAATATTCAGCACAAAGCTCTGCATAAAATTACAGTGCAGCTTCCAGTGCATTAGGACAGTCTGTTCCCGATTCATCCATACACAACTGTCCCCAACTCAGTTTATATGAAGATATTGAGAAGTATTTATTTCTTCACTGAATGACCCAAAATGTATCCCATTAAAGATGGAAAAAATGTTGGTAGCCTTGGCATAAAGATAGCCTTGTCTCTGCAGTCCTCCACTCTTGTGAACAAGAGCATGTGACTCTGTAATGATCACAGCTATTCATGACCTCTTTTATTATTGTGTTTTTTCCAAAGGAGCTTAAAAAACTTGGCATCATGACAGTAAATTGGCATAGTATTCCATGAGGTGATAAAGACTGTAACCTATTCAGTCAACTATGGTAATTCAGTTAACTTTTTTAGGCATAAAATCTGTAATATTGTAATCTGTAAATTTGTAATAACACTGCTCGAAATTATAATACTATTAAGCATACATGAAGCTATTTTCCTCCACTGATACCTGCAGGTTTTTTGTTTATTTTTCTTTTTGGTTTTGTTTGAGAGTTTTTTGGTTGGTTGGTTGGTTGGTTGGTTTGGCTGTGTGGTTTGTGTGGGGTTTTTTTGTTTTTGTTTTGTTTTTCTTTTTTTTTTTTTTTCCTTTTTTAAAAATTTTTTTATTAACTGCAGCTCAGTATGCCACTGAGCACAAAAAGCTGCTCCATTTGTTCTGCTTTTGGCTGGTGAAAAATATTATGTCATGCTTTCGGCTGGTTTCAGGGAATATTATATCAGGTATAACAGTTAAGTTAGGTATTTGTAAGACTGTGTGTATTCTTAAGGGATAGAAAACAGTTATCATAGCTAATCTGATAAGTGTTCCCTTCAGTAAACCATTTCCCACACATGAAGGACAAAATTTAGGTTCTGAACTAATAAGCCCTTAAGAGATAGAGTCCCTACTAATTATAATTTCCACTGCTGCTTTTTTTCTTCCTTTGTAGTCTCAGTAACCATTTTAACACCTTGTCAGGAATTCAGGAACTTCCATCTGTGCAGCCTAGTGCATTTGTGAAATAAACCCATCTGTACAGCTGATTAAAAGTTGGATGTAGGCCATGTTTTGTCTTTATCCTGAAAGAAACAGTATTGCTGCAGCAGTTGTTGATGTAGGGTCTAATACCAGAGTGGAATGCACAAGGCTAATGGAGCAAAATAGCTTTTAGTGTTTTCATTTGTATTTAATAATTGTTTAAAATAAAATCAGAACAAATTAAGTGTGACAAGCAAGACCAATTAGAAAGGCTGCAGAGTTCAAATTTGCAGTTAGATGCAGGAAGGAGCTCTAGAATTAGTCATTTCAAGTATGTGTTAACACAAGGTGAGTCCAAGCAAACAGAAACTTGATGTTGTCTTCTTATTCTTCTGCAAACATACAAATTTATTCTGAGAGTGCATATATGTGCTTTTCATTGCTATGGTATTCAGTTCTCAGTTGCATGTTATTAGAAAGGTGGAGGAACAGATGTAGAATTCCTTACCTACAGACTAGGTCAGTGGGATAACTGCATCTGACTACTTGATTTATATCCATATTGTGTAGTCAGAGACACCATCTCTCATATTTCTATTCATAATCTAACTGCTACTGCTATAAGTTTTATGGGCACACAGCTGTACCTTCCAAAGGTTTTAAGAACCATCTCTTTTGTAGAAAAACTAAAAGAAACCACAAAAGCCCACCCAGCCTTGTTGGTTGCTTAAAATTTCACTTGAGAAGACATGAACAGGGAATGAACAAATCTCATGGGCATATGGTAAAGAAAAAAAGAAGAAGGGAGTTTAAGAGACAGAATGGGAATCTTTGTCTTGTGGGGTTTTTTTGCGTCCTCAGGACAATTGTTAGCACACATCTTCCTCCTCTAGCACAGAAATGCATATCTCCTTTTTGCTATCCTGAGAGATCTAGCAGAATTCCTTCCACACTAAGCTATTATATAAATAAAATAATGAAATAGGTTCTGATACACGGATCTGTGAGCTGATATTAATGCAAGCAAATAAATCAGGTGGCACAGCATCACACTAATGTACTAGGTCACATTTTACTAGTGCAATGCCAAGCACCTGTTTCCTCAGCACTGCATAAATGTGTCTAGGCTGCAGATTTTTCCAAGGGTATGTAAGACAATGCTTTCTCAAGGATGCATGTCATGTTCATTGGTGTTGTATGGGCAGGATCATCAATGCTTTCTAAATTACTGGAGGTATAATATAGCAATAAAATAGGTTTCATCACTGCCTGTTCAATGTTTCCTGCGAGATCCTTGAATCCTGTTACAACACTAAAGAATATCATGTTGTGTTGTATATGCATGCACATCTAAACTTCCTTGGCTGTGAGTCAGATCTGGCCTCCATTCTGACAAAAGTATACGACTCCATCCTAGCTATCTGCAAGGACTTCCAAAGTCTGTAAAGTGAGATTTTTTTTTTCTGAAGTTACACATTTGCAACTTAAATAGAACATGACCTTAGGTATATAGGTGAGAAACACAGAGGATTTTTACTAGCTAAAAGATGCCAACAATACTGCGTCAAATGCCACAACTCATAAACTAGATCTACACACTCTTTTATACTGCTGAATAGGGAAAATAAAAGAAAGGAGAAAGGGTTTTTTGTTGCTTTTCTCAAGGTAGTTACAGTAATTAACAGAGAAACAGAACCTTAATTATAATGTAGATACAGCTGATAATTATATATTCAAAAACCCTACCAAACCAAACAAACAAAACAAACCCGAAACAAAACCCAACCAAAGAAAAAAGCTAAACCTCAGATCTTAGAGTAACACTAGAAAGCAAGAAAAATCTAGATGTTCCAATGAAAGAATAATATGAGTGAGGTTTATTCAAATAACCAAGATAAATAATTGTTTAAATATTAAAACTGATCTCCTTAGGTCTTCCCTAAAGTGTTTGTTCTAGGTGGAGAAAGGTGGGGTTTTGTTGTTGCTGCTGAAGTTGAAAAGTGAAAACACATTTAATCTTGGGATAGGAAATGACAACTATAATTATACACTGCAGAATTGCTGCCCACTGAGTATGGTTTTGTTGAATACGGTTCACTTTTGGTGATAATAACAATACGTCACTTGGTGGATTGTGAATTCCCTCCAGGAATTTATGATACAACTGAGGAGCTGTATAAATCCCACATGCTGGTGTCTGAGTTAAACTAGAGAAATGCAGCTGCTTCCTATATAGGACAAGTGTCACTAAAATATTACTAAAATATTGTGTTTGAAATTTCAGTTTCAGGTTATCCAGGTAAATTGGTTTGAATGCATTTTTTTTTTTTTATTCCAAGGCAGGTTTACTGACGTGCAGGTGAAATGATGATAGACATGGTTTTCCTCTCCTTTTACAAACATATTTTTTGGTCTACATAGTGCTGAGCCATCAGCTTTGGGTGTATCATCTTTCCATTCTCGCAGGTGCAATGGGAAATTCATTCAGGTATAATCTAATAATTACCATTATTTGAGGAGATCTTCCTTAAAGTCAAGGTACATTCCTGGTGACTCATATTCTGGTTTCTTTAATAGGCTAACAGTAGAAAGCTTTCTCATTCTGTGTAGATTGAATGACTAAAGATGCTCCAGGGAAGTACTGTACTGAAGACAACAGAAAGAATTAATTTAAGCAATGTCATATGTAAATCCCTGTTGCCTTTTCACACCAGAATGTTAATTCTAGGGATATGACCCCACTGGAGTTTGTGTCAGTCTCAGACAGGATAATGTAGAGGCATAGCACGACTGAGGGAATAACTTTTAGATTTGAATAATGCTGACTTCCATATGATAGTGACAAATTCACCAGTGGTTTACACTGGTGTAACATAGGATGTCACTTGGGTTATAAATTGTATAATAAGGAGAAGAACTTCTCTCGTTATTTTTGTATGAAAGATAAACAAGACATTTTTATACACAGTCTTATTTATGCAGTGTAATATCAAATCCAGCTCAATGTGGTAAAAAGGTTTTGGGCGTTGTGTTTGCAATCAACAAATTTAAGGGACTAAAGCTTAACATTTATGTTTGCTTCCCCCGATATATTTCCTGACCAGACATCTTTTTCAGCCAAACTGTTTGAGCAGCTGATTCAAACTCATTAATGTAACAGTATTTCAGCAAAAGTCATGCTGATAGCTATTGGTTCATTAGTGCCTGAATCCAGAAGGCATATAGAAATAGAACCAACTGACAATCTTGGCTTTGAATGCAATGCACTTATAAATATTTTAATTTTTTTTAGAGATTTTTGCCTGTGTTTTGAGTTATCAAGATGGTATAGTATTTGATAAGGTTGCTAGGAGACTTACTTTATTATTGTATGTTTATTTCTCACACTAAGTTAAAAATTAGATGACACTTACTAACAATGTGTTTATTGTGATCTTACAAAGTCGTGGTGCTATGCTAAACTTGTCACACAATTTCATTGAATAAAACTGACATCTGTAGTTATGACAATTAATGTATCACTCCATGCTATAGTTTGACTAAGATGAAGTGAGAGACTTATTTTGGAACTAGGAAAAAACCTGAACAAGAAAAGTTGCAAAGTGTACCAGCCCAAAGAGCAAAGCATATTCACAGTCAGACACCAAAAGATTCATCAGAGAGCTAGGGGAACCAAGAATCTGCCCACCTGTAGGATATGATGTTGGAATGCTATTGGTCTGGACAATTTCTTCCTCTCCTGATTCATCTACCTCACAGATTCATACTACTTGATAGAGTTCAAAATGAAGAAAAGGGAGGATCCTGAGCTGTAGCAGAAACAGAGAAGGTAGGGTAAAAGAGACGAGAACCAAGGCACATCTAAGCACTGTCTCAAACAGTAGTGGGTGAAATTCCCAAGATACCTGTTATCTGATATAACTCTATCCGGCTTGTAGGGTAGTTCTTAGTCATCAAAAAACTCATAATCCCTAAATTAATAACTACAGGTTGAATATGCAGGTAGAGCCTAACAGGACAGCAGGAGCTAGACAGCTTGACAAAGACTGCAAAAGAGAAGTGAATGTGAATGGCTTGAGTGCTCCTGGAGAAATAGGAGTACATTGAAAAAATAGCCATGGGCTATACCGTACATACTCAGCAACATGTTTAAAACCCACTGAAGTAAACATCTCAAAAACATTCTTCACATTTTTCTGGATTAGACTTTTATCAGTGATTAGTCACGCTGATAACTTTCTGGATTTTCTGTGACATTTATCTTGTTTCGCATCAAAATTACGTCCCAGTAAATTCAATCCCATGTGTACTCCATGGTGTTCTAAAACAGTTAAAGAATTAAACCTCCTCATCTGTTTATGTAAAGCTCAAAAAATAAAGATGGTGAGCTAGTGTTGAAATATGTTATTCTGCAAGCAAATGAAATTTGTAATTGAAAATTTGTCTTTGAATATTATCATTAGGTAATGAACATACGTAGCTTTTAGAAAATATGTATTTTCTTTTTTCTGCAGTTGTTTTCCTACCCCTAAAGGGGGATTAAAGTAGCCATTATGACCACCTTTTGTGTTGTATTAGTACACTTTCTCACTGTGTTTCATAAGTTGTTTAATGGACACACAATTCATCAGCTGGATACCAAAATTTTCCTGACTTTTGTATTACAGTATTAAACTATTTCAGTTTCAAATGGTTTAATTGAAATTAGTGCTTTGAGCAATTCTGAGAAGCAGTTCTTCTTTGAAGCAGTTTACCCAGTCTTTAGAGTCTTCTTGCTTTTTTTAAAATTTGTTTGTTTTTTGTTTTATTTTTGTTTGTTTGTTTGTTTGTTTTAATTTTTTGTTGTGTTCTCAGGGTATATTTCTCTTGAAAGATATAGTTTGACTGCAGAAACTATATATTAAAATAGCACTTCATTTAAACTAATCTCAGAGGGTGAGAGAGTATTTGAACTACTAATGTACAGAGTAGCTACATGTGGTTTATAGGTCAAAGTATAATGGTGTGAGCATTTTTTGATTGATACAAATTCTAATCACAGTTGTCCACTTGGCTCCAGAATCCCATGCACTTTGGGAAAAATAATAATGTGGTTTTTAGTGTTGCCAAAGTACTTCAGGATATTGCTTCCCCAAATATTAATTCTTCTGTGCAAGTTCCACTTTCCTCTTAGTGCTGCCCCCAATTAAAGCTTTAAGCACTTAACCTGTAGCTGTGAAAAAAGCAGTTTATGATGGGTGTAATCTTATTCCCAGAGGTCTAATTATCTCACTTGGTTCCCAATTAATCCATGAAGTTGTTAGGTCTTCCTTTTAATTAGATCTGTTCTTCTTGAAGAACAGTTTTATTTTTCATATTTCACTTTATTAGTTCCTTCACTGGAACCCTGCGGGGTGGGAAATCTTCTTTGAAATGTTCTTATTTGTTTGATTGCTGGTTGATGCTTAATGAAGATGATGATCTTTACCCTTAGTTTGCATTAAAGTTCATTTTGAAGATTGGAATGCAAGTCCTTTAAGCATGAAAATTAAATGTAAATATGTACTAAGTGAGAGAGTGAAGACTTTTTTTGTTCTAAAGCTTTTTCTTTTTTTTTTTTTTTTTTTTTCCCAGTTAAGACATAATTATCTTTGGTCCAATCTCACAAAACTGAAATTGAGGTAATCCTAATCTGAAATAGAATTTTACTGAGTTTTTAGAGTTTTGGATTTTTTTTTAAATTTGTTTTATTTAATTCATTGATGAATATATTTAAGAAGATGCATATATGAGAAAATTGGATATAAAGTCTTATTTTCCTTCTTACCTTCGCCCTTGGAAAAATCTTTTAATATAACAGGAATTTACAGGCAGGAATAGAAACTGCATTAAGTAGTCACAAAAACTACCCAGTAAAGGGAGTATTATCTGAAGACTGTTGGGAATTTCACTTACCCCTCCTCTCCGATGTCAGCTCTGCGTGATAGAAAGCTGTATTGGTTTATCTGAGTCTCCTCTCCTCTGTTGTGTCTCAGTGATATTCCCTTGCAGTATTCCATCAAAAAATCAGTTTACCCATGGGAATGGTGATTCAGTTCTAGGAAAACAAGTGATCATATATGTTCATCCTAACTGTGGAATGTAACCAATCAATGCAACTCTATTCAATACGTGTTATACAGTTTCACTGACCAAAATACTTTCTTCCTGTGATACACAATTCTGTTTTAAAATATGCATCACTTAGCTGTTGTTTTGGGGGTTTTTTGTAATAATTTTGCAGGCAGTGAAATGAATGTCAGTTCAGAATTCACCGTACCATTTAAGGATTACTCAATAATCAGTTAGTATTCTTTATGCATATATAGTAAAATTCACGGAAGAAAGCAGTATTCATTAAGACAGAAATAAAAATAATAACCTCTCATCTCCACAAACATGCTTTTTAATGAAATTACATGGCTACATAAATGAAAATGGATTATACTTGTAGAGAGATGAGGCTGTGATATATTTTTTACAGTAATTGGTGGTTGTGTAGTGTAGTGGTGAAGTAGTCATAATTTTGTGGTTCTAGGAGGAAAAATACATAAAAAATACTGGGTTAGCAAATGCCTGGCTGCTAAGACATCTATTTCTTCTACCAATAATTAAGAACTATTAAAATAATTTATAATTCCCTTGGATTTCATTGTATCCTTTTAGATCTCAAACTTTGCAGAGATGCTTTGTCAGATGTTGTTCTTAAAGAGAAGGTGGTGGTGTTCAGGATACTAAAGAGAACAGCAAGGAAAGGCCAAGAAATATACGTTCTCTTCTTCCTGACCTCTAGATATTGGTTAAAAAGTGGAAGTCTGAAGAATTGTTTCAGTTCTTAAACTTTTATGTAGGGCTGTGACTAAGCCCTTCAGATCTTTTATGACAAAACAATATGGGCAGAAAAAACCTAGAATTTGCAGTCTAAGAACATACCTCACTGATGTTTTTTTCTTTCTCTTGCAAGTGTGATAAGCAGACAAGAGACACGTGTGACTTGTCTTCCACCACTTGAGCAACTTATGCTGAGGTCTTGACATTTAAACCTTATGAATTTTTAGAATTTTGCTAGTTCTGGCTTCTGTCTGGGCCTGTGCTGGATGTCCTAAAATACAGGAACTCCTTCCACCACTCACCAGAAGCATTTTGTGTGAAGCAATTTGTGCAGTTTTAAGCCTCTGAACATTGTAAATGAAGTCTCAGTCAGTGACCACTGGCTGTATCTTCATTTCTAAAACTCGTTCCTGATTCAAACAAAAATGTTCATGCATGTGAACCCCTAGATGCACACTGTTTTAACTGTTCTGAATATAATGTAGATTTCTGGCAGTCAAAAACCATTTAGCATGCCTGAATTATTGGTACCGCATTGTTAATTTTATCAGCTGTGTGTTACCTGATTTTCCTGCTAATGTGTATTAGTTGTACACTCTGCAACTAAAGTTACTTTTTAATTTCCAAGGGAAATATTTATTAAACACAAAAACAAACAAACAAAAATGCTTAGGGCGAGATGGAACTGTGGCAGGAAACTGAATGTGGTTGTAGCTAGCTTTTAGGAATACAAGTGAGATATAACATGTCATTGCTGTGAATTTGTACCTATATATTTAAGTTGAAATGGTAGAGATATGCCTGGCACTTTTTGTGATTGAACTTCATGTATTCTAGTAGCTGTTTTTAAACCATATTAGCTATCCTAACATCAGGTCTCTTAATTATAGCTAATGTGTGCAACATAGGTGTATGAATATTTGTCTAACCTAACAGAACATAAAGAAGATAAAGGAGAAGAAAACTAGTATTTTAATCGAATACTGGACTTTTTTCATATCTAATCCACAGTGTTCAGACATTAAGGCAGAACCTTTCATCCTTTTCATCTATCCTAATCTTGAACCTTCATCATGTGGTCACAATCTCAGGTCTAGCAGACTAGCAGTGATGCCAGACTGTTTTAGCTAATGCCATTGATGCACAAAGCAGGTGGGCACAGGGGATGCAATAGAATCAGCTGCTACACTTTCTGTCTAGAAATAATATCTTTACTAATACCCATGCAACTGGAAGTCTTGGAGAAAAAAAAAAAAGAATTTAGTTTGAAAATGGTTGTTTTCTGAGACAAATCATTGGCTTCTCCTCCACACAGACAAGGATGTCAAATTTTCCAGTACCTGGCATAACTCTGCCCCTCAGTTATCAGTGCTCCCTTAAGTAAGTGAAAAGAAAAATCGAGTCCAGCCCCAAAGCAGCGATCCATGCAAGTTAAGTGCACTTCAGGGACAATGTGATGAAGCTGAGGTTTTGGCTGTTGGCAGGTAAATTAAAAGAAAATGAAGAAAATCCTAAATCTGTGTAACTAAGATAATTCCTACAAATATTTTTAAATCCCCAGAAAAAATACTGTGTTGTGGTGTATATTATTTCTATTAAGTGTGTGAAATTTTAAGTTGATTTTTATTAAAATGGGGTTCTTAATTATGAAGTCTAACCTCTGAAATTGCTCAGAAAGACCTTTGTTCATTATGCAGTAATTAGAAAGGCACCATTAGCATCTATGCTGTGAACTTTTCAGTGTAGTTCAAGACACATAGCAGTATAACCAATTAAAACAAAAACATTTAAGTGGGTAAGAAAACTATTAAAGCTAATTCATTAGACCTGCATATTTTGGGGTCAGTGGTACAAAACATGCACATCAAAGCAGAAAAAGCTTGAGTTGCTAATATGCCCAAAGCACTGAAGTGAGCAGCATTGCAGATTGTGAATTTGAGAGGTAGGGCAGCCTTAGGGTACTGATTACATTGATGAGGATATGGTAATGACTTAAGCAGCTGTCAGGAGTTATAGAGACCAAAATCCACAAGGATGTGTGGCTAAATAACAGATGCCTTTAAAACTCTTTGGTTTGTTACTGTTCAGTAACTTAGAGGAAAACTTTAATGAGGTGACCTCCACAGTATTTTGTACGTAGATTAGGGTTTTTTTTTTTCAATTTTCAAAAGACTGGTTTCTTACAGCAGTGGATGAGTTCAGAGAGATATGATTTTAAGAGCTACCAACACATCTCAGGTCAGACAGCAGAAAGGAGGGAAGAAGATGATTTTGAGGAACACTGAATAATAAATTAATTAAATCAATACAGGGTCTTTACAATGCCTAGTATAAATTCACCTGAGAGGAGACATCAGTGATCCTTGAAGGTGTCTTTAAGGCCAGTGTTACACTGGACATATGCGGTCAGTTGGTCAAATATCCAGTGATATTGCAAATATTTCTGACAGCCTGGCCAAAATCTACAGGCTGAGAACCAGCAATAGATATTGATGGGTCAGTGACTTGAAGTAATCTAGTGACAAAAATCATAATTCATTTTCAGAAAAATTTATTGTCTCTCAAAAAAGTTGCCCATCTAAAAGTTAGGTGCTAGAGCAAAACTATTCATCCAGGGCTGTCTATGGTCAGTGGAGAAAAATAAAAATCTCAAGGGTGTGAATCGTGCTGCCCAGGGGTCTATTTTATGATGTTTGAATTAGTCTCTGGAGGATCTTTCTCTATTGTCTATAAAGATGGATGGGATGAGCAATTTAAAATGGGTATCTAGCTAGTAGAAGGTTAAAATAGCATACTGCCAAAGATGGGTTAAATAATAATGTAGCTGTGACAAATTACCCAGTTGGTGCAGCTGGATAAGTATCTACCCATATCTTATCCATTTTTCATATTCCTAAACTCCAGGAACTTGCAGACCGCTTATTAAGTGCATAGTGTCAATGGTCTTTTTTCCCTGTGCAGTAGTTCCCACAAATGTTCCACCAATAAAATGGAATTGTGCTACTTGGACGGTATTGTCAGTAGCAGGGCGCAAAGTGGTATCGGCCTCGGGAGAGGTGTGGGCAATCACTGACACCTGACCTCAGTTAAGCTTATATAAAGTGGTGAAAAGGCCTCATAGTGATTATAACAATTCTTCAGGGATCACCATCTTTCCCTCCTGCAGCTCATGTGCAGCTCTTTTAATGAGCTGCTCAGTGATCTTGTCCACAGCGAGGCGGGAAGTGAAGATAGTTGAGAACCAATCAGTGATGTGATTAATCACTGTTAACACAAGAGCAGGGCACTGCTGACTGTTGGTATGCACTGTTTGATTTGAATGCATTTATCTGGGGAGGTGGGAGTCTCTATTCTGACAGAAGTAACCCTGCTGCTTCCAACAGCTGCTGAAATCAGGCATGTTTCATTGCTATTAATTTAGTGCAAGAAATCATTATCATTGTGCTGAGGTGCTGGACACCTGTTATTCTTTCTTGTCTGAATTCTAAAGTCAAATTAATAAGATTCATATGCTCTCAGTCAATAAAGTTTTACTATGTAAATGGTTTTGTCCTGGTCAGAGTTCAATGCCTTCGTTTTACCTTGGAAAATGATGCAGGAGGTATTCAAACTAGCAAGACTGAAGAGTAAATTAAAAAGTGTGCAGTTCTCCTTTTTAACAGATGTGAATAGCTCTCTATGATGATACTCAGTGTGATGAAAATCAAGGATCTGCGTATCATTCTTACATCTCAAAATTACACTGCCTTTTCCCTACTGTTTTTGGCAGAACATTATCAAGATTTTCTTTTGCTTGCTTTGGCTCCCTATTGAAGATGATGGATGGTTACTTCCTTTTGCTGTCAGCTAGCCAGTGAATAGCCAATTGAAAGGAAAGGAATAAAGGACCAAAACTCTTTCCATTTCACAAAGTTTTAGAATTTTGACTGGGAAGGCAAGCATTAAATCTATTCCAAATCTATTTACTGTAGGTTGCCATCCATCACCCTGGTATATGAGTGCCTTCTAAATGAAATAAATGGCAGTAGAGAGGGTGTAGCTGAACAATAGCACTCATCTTGTTCAATATAATTAATAACCCCATCAGACTCACAAAAGGTTTTTTATTGTGTGTGGAAAGATTTGCTTTCCTCTCACCCAAATTATTAAAATACAAATTTTCAGTATTAAGAAGGTTTGCAAAATGAAAGGCTTTCTTCAAAAAATTGCTCTGTAAAACTTTTTTTAGAATTTGTGGAACTTTATGACACAAAAATCCTCAAGATTTATAATTTCTAAGTTCTTCTGAGAACCTTCTTCATAACCACCTAGTTTTCAATTGGTATTTTGTATTTGTGCTTACCATTACAATCTGAATGTACCTATCACAGGGATGAAATTGTGATGGTGTTAGGTGTTAGGGTTTTACATTTATTTTGGTTTTATTTTTTTGTAGAGGTTTTAAAATAATTTGTGCAAAGATTACTCAAGACCAAAAGAAATATTTCTCTAATTTGCTAGAATCTTTTATTGCTATTTTGACATGATTTTGTACAACTCGGAAGGTTACACCTTGTTTCCTAATTAATTAGAAGCTGCAAGGCTATTATTATGATTATTATTGTTGTTTTTGTTGTTCTTGTTTCTATATTACTACTTGTTGGTCTTTTTTTCCTTAAAATAGATGTTATTAATTTATTATATGGATGGTGTCTGTACTTAGTACTTACTGACTGTAGAATATTGGTGAAGTGAGTGTTCTGCTCACATTTTCAGGGGAATATGATCAGGCTACATGTAACAAACAGTTCTATTTTCTGCTTTTATAGTATGTAAGACTGGTAATATTTGGTTATGCAGAAATTTGTGGTTTTTATTTAGAATTTCCGTTCATGAATTGCTGTTAAACTTTATGAGGTATTAGGGATCTGATCAATACAGGATCCACAAAATTTTGCCTGTTTCAGGTGGATGGTGTCTGTTTAACTAGTTACCTGAAGGCTGATTGAAATGAAGGTTCTTATTATTTTGCCTCATCTTTCTTAAATATTGGTAGGAAGTGAACTGTGCAGAAAATAAATACATTAAAAAAAATTCCAGAAATTTAAATTGTTTTTTACATTCTTTGAATAGAAACCTAAGAATTCCAGCTATCCTGAATACACTAAATAGAAAAGTGAATATAAACACTTAACAACATGTCTCTGATGTTTTATGTGTATATGTGATCTGCCTCCAATATTTACTTGCCAGCAACACTTGCTCATTGCTAGAATTTCTCACATATCTCATGCCCATTTTTTGCTGTTTCTATAGCCATTTAAGGTGTTTTGTGCGCTGTTCTGGTAACTTAAAAACAGTAAATAATATGAAATGTTAATGAAGTACTTAGTAACCATAATAGAATACCTGCTTACACTTTGATTGACAGTTCATTATATGAAATAAAGTCTTAATCAATAAGTTCCCAGCCATTTGTCTGGCATAAGTAAAGACAGACTATTGCAATTCCAATATTTCTTAGAATACCAGCCAGATGGAGACTGGTAAGTACCTTGTAGACAAAAAATGTGACATAAAATGGAATGTTGGCCTGTTGGCATGAAAACTTGAGTATGCATCATTTATGCACTGCCTAAATAAACTGAATCAGAAAATGGAGGTTATAAATATTGTTTATTTCTGGATTACTTGTATTAGTCACAGCATCAGTAACCGATGGACCATTGAAAGATTGTTTTTCATATTACAAGGGCAAACAATCTGCATCACACCAACCTGTTTTCATAAAGCATATGTTGTAATATGCATATTGTAGCTGTGCTTAGAAGAGGTGATTAATTCAGATGGCTAAGTCAAAATTAGATGTCCAAGATAACATTTTCATGATTAAGAAGTTAGATTTCCTTTCTGAAAGTAAGCTTGCTCTCCTTTCTAATTCTATCAGTGTGTGATCAAGTTCACAGTACTTTGAATCTCCCTGACTGAGATTTTTATTTAAGATTCTGCTGACTTGATCATAGTCAAGTCACATTACAGAATAGTAAGTGGACCTTGGACAATGGATGAGCTTTGGCTGAAGTGTGTCTTTAGTCTTAATAAAAGATTACAATATAACATTTAACATATGGTAAAAATTAAAGTCCCAAATTTGAGTGTACTTTGCAACTCATTTAATTGTAGTAGCTTTTGAAAATGTGTTTATTGTGACTTAATTTTCAAAATCATACCCAAATAGGAGCTATTATATTTTAAACCTGGTGGTTCATGTAATCATCTGAATTTTAGAGAATACTGAGAATGTTTGCTGCATGGTCTTGAAAATTTTGTCCCTTTTTAATTTCATTTGACAAATTACAAATGGTAATAAGAAAAACTTGTTTCTACTTGGGTTTATATAGTCTGAAAAAATATTTTAAATGGGTATTAGAGAAGGATTAGTATTTTTTTTCTTTGTTTCCTTGTTAGTTAGAAAGGGAGCCTTTTAAGGATACTTCCTGAAAGCAGTATCCTTAGTTGTACAAGTATTCCTAACTTTATTTTAGGGTGAGGGGGTGAGGAGAGGCGTTTTTTCCTGATAATTTCTAATGGCTTAGTCACTCACATGCTTGTAGGCAGCCCAACCATTTATCATTTTCTGTTACAGGCCCTCAAAGTTACAGTTTATGTTAAAGAACTGAAACTTGGGATATTATTAAAACATTCCTTCAGCAACTATTACTCTATTTAGCTTATGATTCTACAAATATTATCTCTTGACGTCTCAAAGTTTGTCAATAACTCTTTGCATGCTGGGATGTGCAACATGCTTGAGAACTGCAACTATTTAATGATGCTTCATTAATTTCAATGGAATGCTGGGAGGCATATTTTCCAAGTGACATACTTATATCACTGTTCTGGGAATACATCGTGTTTTGCAACAATTACAACATCCACAGGGCAATAAATCAGTTAACTATATTCCTCTAGGCTCAGAAAATGAGCTGAATTGCTGTTTTAGAAACAAGTTTTCCCAAACTCATTTAAAAGGAGGAGGTTTAGGAAAGGCCAGGTGAAGTGCTAATATAGGTGCTTTAGAAGGGCATCATGGTGACCAGGGGTTGGATTCTTTCTGTCACAGTATACAGCTAGCAATTATGAACAAAAAGTGCTGTAAATAGCCTACTGCTATGGAGCAAACTGAAACAAGAAAATAAAATAGACACTTATGTTTTCTAAATTTTAATCAAGATGATGGCTCCACAGTTTTCTTCTGGCTATGGAGGTAGACAAAAAAAAAAAAAAAGTACTTGTGGTAAAAAATTGTTTTAAATCCTGATGTCCCTTTCTCCATGGTAAATTTGGATCCGTGTGAAGACTCTGATGTCTGTAAAATATTCTGATGCTCTGAATACAAAAATAACAAATTATTGAATACCAAGGACTATGAAGAATTATTCCTTCATTAATGGAACAAACACACATATGTATTTATTACAAATCAAATAACACAGCAGAATAGTCAAGTGGCCAAAAGAAAAGCCCTAGAAACTAAAACCAAAACACTCAAAAAATAACTTCCTTAAATACGAAGCGTTGTACCCTTATTACAACAATCTTTATTGCGAAATATGCTAAAATGTATTGCAGTATTCTGTGGTTTTGAATTGTTGGGTTTTTATTGTGGGATGTGTGAGTACATAAATATACACATCCATCTATATACATATATGCATATCTATAGGTGTGAATATATATATGCACACATATATAGATATCTGTGTATATCTTGCTCAAGATCATTAAAGCTGACGTCTTCAGAAAGTCGTACTTTAAACACTCCTATGCACCCACTCATCAACACAGAAAACTTCTCACTTTTTATAGTTATAGGGAGACTTGTGAAGTAATTCCGTATCTCACAAGCAAGAGTCCTTTATATAGTGTGGAGAAAATGTGTTTGGATCCTGCTTGGCCATTTTTTTGCTGTACAGGCAAAGAGGTTTGAAACAAAAAAACTTGTATAGCTGTAAAATCATGCAGAAATGTCTGCTATAATTAAAACACAGGAAAATACTGGAGCAAAAAGAATGGGAAATCATATACATGAAGTGCATATTTCCAGTCCAGTGGGCTGACTGTGGAGATTGGGAAATGTATCTGCAAAAATATTGAAAATTTGATATAGTTCTGGAGACTAGGTAAACTGCAAAGATTTCTTCTAAAATAAGACACAGAAACAAATTTGGGATAAACATCAATGTCAACATTCCGTTGCTTAGTTGGACTGAAAGAAACTGTGAACATGACAGAATCTCCAATGTACCTCTACTTCTAAATTTGGTGCATTTAAAGATACAGCAAGAAATGCATTTTATCTGAATTTAGCTAATTTAACTCTTGTGAAGGACTGATTAATATATTTAAATGAGCCATTTTCATATGTGAAGCTGCACCTCCCAGACCTGATAACTAATCCCTAGAATTATTCATCCCTTTCCTGGTGTGTCAGAACTGCAGTCAAAGGGATGACTTCTGTTGACATACTCAATTGAACTTTCAATTTACTCACTCAGTAGTAGGTGGGATAAGACCTACATAATCTTGCAAAATACTTGTTTGTGCTTGATTCCCTGTTACCACAGCATCACAGTCTGTTAGATATAATTAGGAAAGTGTGTGTTCAGCATCATGCATAGAGCACATTCAAACTGCAAAGACGCATTTGGTCAAAAAGTAACCTGTGCATCTCCTCCAGATTACTCATGTAGTGCATGTAAACATGTGGACATTAACAAGGTGCCATAAAGCATCAGAGATCTTGATTTACTTTTTTCCTATAAATTATGCCCTTTTTTAATGTGAAATTGAATCATAGTCTTAACTTAGCCCATCTAGAAAGCATGATTAAAATTAAATGTGTGTATATAAAGATACATATACAGACACACACACACACACACACATATATAAGTATCCATGTGCCAGGGTTTGTCTACCAGTTAATTTTGAGAAACATAAAGTATTTTCTTCTTTGTGGAAAAAAAAATCCTGTATTGGAGCCTCTTACTAATTCAGTAAATAAGTATTGCTGCTACACCATATTTAACGTGATATAGACCTGAGGCCTTGTGAGTTGTTCTTTGTGTCAGTCTGCAATAATAACCCAGACTGTGGTACACATAGAAGTGCATTTTCTTTGTCTAATCTAACCTTTGAGGGAAATGCTGGCCGTTGTAGGTTTTCTGTACAAAGGTTCGGTTGACAGAACATACATTTGATTTCTGTTACTAGATAATTGAAAGGATGAGTCTCAATTCATGACAATCCAGAGCAGAAAAATATGGACCAGTTGAAAAGATTTCACTACAGGTGAGAATGATCAGTTGTCTAAAGAAAATATAATCCATAAGGAAAGTTGTAAAGAACAGCAGTTGTTCAAAGCAGACAATACCAAACTTGTGTGGGCATAACAAATAAAGACTAAAATCAGCAAGGGAGATTTAGGTTAGACATTAGGAAATATTTTGTAACAGTAAGGATGCCTAAGGACTGGGTTAGAGGTTTGAGGAAAGTTTTGAAAGCTTCACTGATAAGAGTTTTTGAAATTAGACTGATATCAGCTGGGATAGAAACAAGTGCAGGTCTTTCTGTGAGGGAAAAAGGGGTAGAAAATATGATCTATTGATCTTTGTGATAGCCTTTTTCATCCACGATTATATCCTCCATGTCTCCACAGGATTACTTTCACTTCTCTGAATTAACTAAAATATATAGGGAGTTCTTTGTTAGCAAAAAGTGGTTTTTGGTATTTTTAAAAAGAAAGAGATTTTCTGTGAAAATTACTACTTTTAAGAATTGTTTGGGGCAAATGTATAAACTATTGTTTTCTGTTGTAATGAAATTTGCATTTTCTAAAAAACCCAAGAAGCAGGTACTAGTATTGTGCCTTCTGTTATCTTTTAAATGCTTGGGTTTTTCTTAGAGGTAGGAGAGACATATTTAGATCTGATTTCTTGTATTTTTTTCCCCCTGGGCACATGATATGTATACATGAAGATAAGTGTTCAGGTTTTTGAAATGAGTAACTGTGAAAACAATTTGATCATGAAATTGAAATTTTATCTGAACCTTGAAAAACAAAACATGAAAATAATGATGTTTAGCAGCAGAATTCCCATGAAATTCCTCATGGACAGAGCTGACTTAATAGTGTGGACAGTTCACTTGGACTTGTATTATATGGTACATCTAGGTTGAGAAACATGAACAAGCTGCAGGATAGCTGCTATTATCTTGTCCATCCTTAATATGATTCCCAGGCAAAACGCCGCAAGAAGAAATATGATTCATATACAGTGGGTATTAGATCAGCCTTTGGCTGAATCAGAAAGAATTAGTTTAAATTGGGAGGCGAGGAGGGCACTCTTAGCACCTGGCTTGGATATTGGGAGGTTAAAGGGCTGGAAATGGAAGCAAAGTCTGTAAATATTGGTTTGGCAATGGATTGACAGTTGTATGCAGGTTACAAATTTTGGAATTTATAACTTACTGATTTTTTAATGGGATTTTATGTTATGCAGACATCCTTTTACTGATGTTTGCATTTTTCCCAGTCAAATAATATTTTACATTAATGTGGCATGTCTGTTTTGATTTGGTTTTAAGGGAGCTATTCTAGGGTTTTAAATCAAGCAGTGAAATTGCTGCTGTGCTGTATGCAAGTTTGTAAGTGATTAGTAAATAATATAAATGCCTATTTCATTCAGTTGATTGATAGAGGTATAAAGCTGTACAGTTGCAGATACAGGAAAAAACCTCAAGCAGTCCAAATGTAGCATATACTTTTCTTCNTTTTTTTTTTTTTCTTTTCTTTTTTTTTTTTTTTTAATCCAGCAAGGTAGATTATGTCTGAACAGCAAGAAAATAGATAAAGGATATTTGTCAAGACATGCAGGGAAAACTGTCCCAAGTGGCTGGGCGATCACGGAGAACAAACCCTACAAAAGTAATGAGATTGAGTGAAAGGATGGAGCTGCACCACAGCTACTGGAAAGATGCTAAAGAGTCAGAAAATATAATTTTGACAAACACATGGAGTTTTTATTTGTTGACTGGTTTTAAGGAATTGTGTTTTAACTTAAGCATTTCTTCCTTACAAATAATTAAGTCAAATTCCTCTAATGCTTTTACAGTGAGCAAATTTTAACATCCAAATTTAATATCTTTGCAGTTTATGTAAGACTGTATTTCTCCCTCTCACAGAAAAGATTGTCCTATTAATAGTGTCCTTTTCAACATATGGGATTATATTCTGTCAGTACTTAAACAGGACATGGTTCTTTTTTTATCCTGAATCCCACTTGTACTTGTAAACTGATGATGCAGAGTTATCAGCGTTAATTTTGTTACAGAAATCTTGCCAGATCTTTCCCATTGCCTAATGATTATCTGTGCCCTAACTTGTATTCTATCAGTTTCCCAGAATTCACTGTTCTTTTAACCTTATTGAGTGATTTATTTTTGCACTCAGCAGGCTCTGAATATTCATTTTTTATATCACAGAATTGGATTTTTACATGCATCTGTTTTTGCAATTTTTAAAGGAAAAGGAATTCCTGCAGCCTCTTTCAGATTGTTTGTGATCTTGCAGAAATCTTCACATCTTTTCTGATTCTAACATAGGGAGGATGAAAAATGTCTCTAAATAACTTCTAGTTCATGATTTTAAAACTTACTTTAAACAAAAAGTATGAAAATAAGTATTTTTAAAACAGAGATACAAGTTAAAAAAAATCTTTCCTTAATCGTGAATTCAGGGTATCTTTTAAATATTAAAAAATTATTGGTCCTCAAAAAATATTCATCCTATTTCTCCATCATCCCCACCTTGCCAGTATTGACAAACCATTCAGTTAAAGGCCTGTGACTATTTTTTGTATCATTCTGCTAAAAATTTATATAAAATTTATACACTTGCTATTGGAAACTGTCATATAGCTTACACAAGAAAATGCTGATAATATTTTGAGCTACTTAAGTCATATATGGTATGTCTTTCCAGTTTATGATGGATAAAAATTAATTCATTTAGTAGTACAAGGAGAAACAAAAGAGCCTAGAGAATATTCTTCGGTTTTGTTTGTTTTGTTTGTTTTTCTTTTATTTCCTTTTTTTTTTTTTTTTTTTTTTTGCAAATGGGAAAAAAAATTCTCTGCAGATGAGCAGGTGAGCAGGAACTAAGGGAAAGGACTACTTAAAATATTTGAGATAACAGGAGAAAAGGATCTTAAGTTTTTCCATTCTTTTTAAACAAAGAAGATGGTAAGCCCAAATAAAATTCCAGTATTGGAAAAATGTGAGTACTTGGCAATAAAGCATTAATTGTTTTGGCGGGAAAATAATATCCATAAAGGAAGTCTGAAATTGTAAGGGAAGATAAAGTAATGCTGATTCAATTTGTCAGATACAGATGTCTTCATTTTCTCATCAAATGGGGATGCTGCCCCTAATAGAAGTACCAGCTGAAGCAGGCATCATGAACATCCTCATTCTATTGCAGATATTCAATGCAGTTTAACTTCAGTTGTGAATAGCAGGAATCTATCAACCGAGGGTGCCTTGTAAAGGCTTAGGGAATCAAAACAAAAGTCGTGCCTTTGATACAGAATTGCTCTGATGAGTGCACCAACACAAGGTTAGCAGGAGCTTTACTGCACTGCAGTGTTCACCTTTCTACTGACTAATCTTTATGCAAGGTTAGAAACTCTGTGGTTTCCCATATGTGTGAGACTCAAAAGTGTAAATAGTGTTGGTTTCTTTGGAGATGAGTTAGACAGTCTTGACCTAAGTAAAAAATATAGGACTCACAAAGGTGTGACTTTTGCAATTTATACAGATACTGTCCTTGTGAATAAAATCCCTGTGATCTCTGTGGAAATTCTCTACTTTCTTCCTGATAATTAGAAACAATCTTGTTCCATCAAAATACTTCAACAGTGGAAACAGGATATGAATTCATGATTACAGGAATCAACAGTTACTTACAATAAATGCATCATTAGTATTTGGCCCTTTGCAAATATTAAAAAAAAAAAAATCCAAACCCCTTCATTCCAAATCATCTGAAGTGAAATGAAAAACTAGATGAATTTTAGTGAGGTTCTTTTGCCCTCCTACTTCTCCACATTAAAAATTGGAACCCTGTTTTGTTACATTTTAAAACAGCTCAGTATCTGCTGCAGCATGCTAGAAAACGTGTTTTTCTTTTTCCTTAGAAGCTAAAGATATTTACTAAGCCATTTTTGTACTTTACTGCAATCAAAGACTGTAAATGTAATTTTTTGTCTGCATCAAAATACTTGAGACTTTTTTCCTCACATGCCTGCAGGGGTCTGGACACAAACTGTCAGGATTATAAGAGTCTGCTAAAGAACATAGACAAACGCAAAATAAAAAGAAAAAATAGTAATACATGTGAACATCAAAAACTTTGGTCATTCAGGCTACAAAGAATTCTTGAAATAAAATCAACTTTTACTGTTTTAAGAATCCAGTGCACCTAAACAATTGCACTATCTTAGTCCTTTTGGTGGCTGACAGGAGGAAATTATAATTTTGATGATGTAAGTGAGGAATTGATTCATATTAATCAACAAAGTATTTTCATTAAGGGTGCTCTGTGGTGGGGATTTTACAACCTTAGGAACACTACAGATAAATACTCACGGAACCATTAGGAAACATAGTAATGGAGATGTTTTAACACTCAAAATGTTGGATGTTAATCTCCTAATATTTTTTATAGAGGGCAGCCATACACTTTGTTCCTCTCAGCCTCTAACTGTCAGAACTATCAGATTCAAGGCTTTTCCATACTGAGGTGTGCCTTAAAGCAGCTTGACTGCTTAATGTAGAACCTAGTAAAATAATCAAAATTGAGTCCTAGAAATGCAAAGAGGTTGGTAGATCTGCTATTGACAGATCAGAATTAGCTGTCTGACTTTTAAAAGGATTTGTTCTTATCATCACACCTATTTTGATTTTTCAGGTTATTTTCTGGTAGATTTTTGAGATGTTCTGTTTCAAAAACATGTAAAATAAATTCCCTACTCCATATTTCATATACTTTATTGTTTTTTGCTATCTTGTAATTCAGAGAACTCTATCTTCATGAAAAAGAACTACTTTTATTTAATTTTATTTTATTGTCTGGTTGATTTTTGGTTTGCCTGGGTATTTAGCAGAATGTTGTCTGGTGGTGTTGGCTCCTTTGTGGAATCTAAAAGCTCAGAATCTTGTTTTGAACTGTTACTTATGCAAAGCAAATGTGGAAATACAAATAGACACAAATAATTATCCCAAGCCTGGGGAATACTAGAAAGTTTTCATCTCTTGTATTTGATGTAAGTGAATTTTGTAAGCCTCTTGTATGTAATTTAAATAGATAGTTTTAAGCATGGTGGTTTCCTTTACTGATCTAGTGAGCTTCCACATCCTATAAGGATCCAATATGTATGGAAAACAGAAATATATAATTTTAAAAGCTGAGAGAAAATGGATTATTGAGGGCATATAAAGAGAGAGAAATAAAATTATTCCAGGGATAAATAAAAAACAACTAAGTCTTTTTTTCTACATATTGGTAAAAGCTTTTCACAACAATTTTAGGAGACTTCACTACCTTGGACTGAAAATATTTTAAAAGAGAGTACCTACTTTCTGAGAGAAAGAGTAACTTTTGAGATAGAGTAACAAACAGCTAGTTTGATTTTTAAAAAATCCTAAATAATTATTTAATTTTCCTCAATAAGAGGTGCAGAAAAATATTTTCTTCTATTGTGTTTTCCTTTTTGCACCTTCGACATAATGGCATTTAAAGCGTCATTATGTTTTTAAAGTGAAAAATGTTGTCTTAAGACGTATGAACATGACAGAATGGTTCTGTATGATTTTCCTTTGATGTTCTAAAAAATTCTTCTCATCACATCGTGTGACAATTTCTTAATAAGAAGATGTTGGTGGAGTGGAAGCTCAATGATTTTCTGTGTGAGTGGCAAGGGTTTCCTTTGAGTTAAAAAGCTTGTGAAAGTAGACTGTAATGTTTATATTGATCTAGACACTATCTATAGCTACCTTTATTACATTTTCCTATTTTGGCATAATTTATTTATGACTAAATTACTCAGTGGAATTTCAGGAAGATCAAAAAGAGATTTTTCTCTTTATTGTAAATCCCCTACAAAAACCAACCCAAAAACATATTTTAATTGTTAAAAGCTTTACTAGTGTAAGAGGATACTCAAAGAGGTAAAAGTGAGTATGACAAATATAGTTCTCAAAAGATCTGCCTTAGCATAATACACAGTGTTTACTTAGGAACACATTACCAAATTGCATGTTGTTCAAATGAAGTCTTATCACACTAAATTATTTATACTTTAGTTTGAAAAGTAAATGAGTGTTAAGTGACTCATACTTTTTTTCTTTCTTCTGAAAAGACAAATATCTCTAGTTATCAAAAGCTCTGTATCATTTATGAACTAGATTTCAGTCTGATTTGGTTTAAATTAGGTTGCTTAAATATATTTTGTACACAACCCCGAGACTCATGAGGGATCAGTTATTCATTGTTTCTTCTGGGACAAAACTCTTCCCATTCACCTTTACAATAACACTCTTGAAGACAATATTAAGGCTGTAGATCCTGGAGGTGTCATGAATCATGATAGGCAGATGTTGATACTCACACTTGACACTGTGTTTGGCTGTTCATGAACAAATATCAGACTTGCCCTTCTGCAAAACCATCCACTAGTCCAGTGTGTTAAGGTGTCTATTGGAACAGCTTTTCTGCGAGGTTCTGGTGCTTGCCAGGCTCCATGTGTTTGATCTCCATCAGACTCTGCTCTGCTGTGTCAGGCACACCTGGGGCTGGTATGGTCTCAGGAGCAGGTCTGCTCACACACATTGTCTCAGTACTCTTGACTTCATAGGAGCTGTGATGATGCTTGCAGCCTTATTTAACTGTTGTCTTACTTCAGATGATAATCTGATTTAACAGTGATTCGCATTGTCTGGGAAGGAGTGCAAATGATTACTCAAGGTACAACATCACAGAGGATTGAGTGCAACCTTTTGAGAAGGCTACATTGATGAGATAGATGCTTTTGATACATATTGTAGAATTTAATGTACAATCACATGTCTTTTCAGTGTACATGCTTTCTAATTAGGGTTCTTACAGAGTGATTCTTTTATAGAAAACATTTTTCTCAGTTGCATATAAAAATCTGCAATAAACAGGAGAAAAATATTCACAGTGCAGGATGTTTTCCAAAGTGTGTACTTTTTCCTTCTTTACGCAATTTTCACTAATTAAAACTAATTCCTGGGTGGTCAAAGATACAAGGTGAAAATTTCTTCAGGGAATTTACAATATATCTTAACACCCTGGTATTTTATTGGTAATTTTCACATTTTCACTGCGATTCCTCATTGCTTTGGTGGACTGTGAAAGTATTCCTTACTCCTATGAAATGGGGTAATAGACAATAGCCTGTTAAATAGGAGACCTTTTTTCCAACTTTCAAATTTTAAATTCAGTGTTTATGCTCTTTACATTTAAAAATAGTCTTATTTATACTCTGTCACAAATGAAATGAATGGATGTCACCACTTCACCACTTACAACACTCTGATCATGTTCATTCCTTCTGGTGTTAACATGATTAAGTAATGAAGAAGTCTAACCAGCTGTCTCACAATGTACCCATTAACCAGAAGATCCCTTCTAAAAGTCCAAAACAAACAAAAAAGCAGAAGTCAAATAAGGTAAACTACAAAGTTCCTTGTCTTGGAGTTTTCACCACTGCCTGCAGCCTAACAACTTTTCGAATAGGTTAGTGTTTAAAATTCTAGTAAACCTTCCAAGCTTGGTGTTGGTGCTTAGTTGGAGGTTTTTGTTTTTGTGTTTGTTTTTTTTTTTTTTAACTTTGGAGGGCTGTGGAATGAGTTTTGAATGTGGAATGAGGTGGTTTGAATCAAAGCTTATTAGAGACAAAAGGGACACTAGAAAGGAAAAAAGAAAAACAAAAACTACAAAAGCAAGAAAAAAGAAATGTAACCAAAACCTATACATTACAAAGTTGACCTTGCATTTGTTTCTCTCTGGAAAAGAGGAGATACTATTTTGTTACGAGTTGTTTGCCTATGATTAGCCTGGTAGGAACTATCTCACCCAACTCAGTTGTCTAAGAATTGTCAATTGTTATAAGTTGGACATTTAGCTCCTCCTGTGGTCAGTGGAAAGACATTGGCACCAAGTAATTAAAAAAGAGATGCCTGAGAGCAGTGGGAATTGTCTGGAAGAAGTCTTTGGACTGGATAAAAAGGGAGCCTATATAATATTATACATAGATGACAAATTTTAGATGGGGAAGGCTGAAATGCTTTGTTGGCAATTAGCCTTTCCCTTGCTGCATATAGCTTTTCATACTTAAGGTATTTATCAGTGCTCTGTTTTAGAAGTCAGCATCATTTCCCAATTCAGTTACAAGAGTAATTCACAAAAATATTTAAGAATACCTAGAGGAGGGGCCATGCAGTATTTTTACTTTCTGTCCTAAAGTATCCGTATTTGAAGTTCACCACCTTAGCTCATGTTCAGCATTTTAGAAGAAGTTTTGCTTTCTCCTCATTTCCTTGTCAGCATGTTTGGGGTGTTATATTTTGGATTTTCTTGGGTTGTTGGGTTTTTGGATTTTTTTGTTGTTGTTGATTACTTTTATATATATTTTGTGTTCTCAGAAATCATATTCTTAGAATGGGAATATCTGTTTTCTGATTGACTTGGTCACTAAAGTATTCAGATCTTTCACATCAATTTTCCATTTTATGAAGTATAAATAATGCATTCAAGAGCCTTTGCCACACAGAACTTTGAATACTGCCTTGATAAATCATATTTACCACTGTAGAAAATATTAATAATTTTTGCTAAGGAAAACTTGGAAAAAACACCAGTTTGAAGGTGAAGGATATCTTGAAGCACAGACTCCACAGATCAATGGTGTTACATAATGTTTGTTAATTAAGAGCAATACAAGGTTGAGCTGCATTTTATTTGTAATATTAAGATGAGTAAGGTAGAAAGGAACAGCTTTTGGATACATAGATCTCTTCTTGATCCCATTATGTACAGCACCAATGCAGCTATTTGTGAAAACAATTGACTCAAAGTACAATACTTAAAAATCTGGAGTTAATTTTGGGTTCAATTACCTGTGTTCATACAGCTTTAGGTGTGTTTTAATGCTAAATGTAAACAAATTTTACAGAATAGATTTATTCTGCAAATTTGGAACTTTTAAGACAAAGAAAAGCATTGCCAAGGGGCTGAGTCATGCTATGTTTTAGAAGATCAGTTACAGTGTCATATGAGTGATACACCTACATTTAACTTTGGTGCTGTGGTGGGATTGCCTTGCCTAGGAAACAAATTCCACCCAGCCATTCAGTCATTATTCCATCTGTGGAAGTGGATGGGAAAATCATCTGCGGATTCTGGTGGGCTGAAAGAAAGACAGGGAGGTTTCTTACTGGTTACTGATGTGGGGAATATTAATTTTCTTGAAAATTAAAGTATATTCTGATAGTAAGGAACAAAACCAATCATTAAACTAGCACTTTTCTTCCTCTTTACCCTATGCCCAACTTCACTCTTGAGTCCTGTACCTTCTCTACCACCACCCTGCAAGCAACACAGGGGAATGGGGAATTGGTCAGCCCCTAATGGCGGCTCTCTGCTGCTCCTTCCTCTTCACAGTTCTCCTCTCTTCCAGCAAGGGTCCTTCTCATGGGCTGCAGTTCCTTTAGAATAAATCTGTGGCTTTGTAGGCACTTCTGCTGGCTGCAGGGTAATATCTGCTCTACTGCCTGGACTATCTTTCCCCCCTTCCTTCTTTTCTCACCTTGATATTCATGCAATTTTCAAACTCTTTCCCCCTCTCACTACTCTGTTGTCCAATATTTTGCTCTTTCATAAACATGCTTCTTCCAGGCACCACCAGCTTGTCAGCTGTGTCCTTTGGTGGCTCCATTTGGAGGCAGCTGAACTAGATTGTCTGAAATGAGATAGCTCCCTGCTACCAAAACCTTGCCATTTATACCCAACTGTCCATAGAAAAAAAATAATAATGCCATGCATAACTAGCTTAGGTATTGAGAAAGTTCCATTTCCATGAAATCTCTTACAGTAACAAATAGATTCTTCCTGGCATGAAAAAAAAACTGAAGATGAGGCTGAAACAAAGACAATGTGTTTCCCAGTGCATTTGGAATATGAATTGAGAATTCAGTCCTGTTGAATTTTCAGGCTAGCAAATTACCGGTTAATCAAAGATGTAAATTTAGGAGGGTGAGAAGGCAGGTTTTTCAGTGATGTGCAGGGCTTTTTTTCACTGGTTTCTGATTTCTTTGTATATGCAAAGAATGAAAGCCTCTCTGATCCCTGTGAGTAATTTTTCAGTCCATTACTGGAAGAAATGTTGAAGCAGTTGAGGTTTCATCAAGAGTCAATGGGTATTTGTAATTATGAGTTTTGTGACAACTACATAGAACTATATATTAACCAATATATAGAATGATATCCATGTTTGCCTGATCATATTTTTAATAAATTATAGAGACCGACATTGTCTTTAAAGTCTCCGTAAAAATAGTCACATGGAATACATCCATCCCTTCCCCCACACCCTCCCTCAAAAAATACCATTAAAAAACCCCAGGAGGTCTATGACAATATAACAAATAAAGGATAGTGACATAATTTCCATTCATTAACCTGACAGGGTTTTGACAATTATAGTCCTCTTAGCTATTATATTTTACAGAAAGGGATTTTCAATTTGAACATTTCATAACATTTTGTTACTCTATTGCATTGTACTATTTTTCCTTTTTTTATTACACTTCATGAAAAAGTGTAAAAAAAAAATCCTTTGTAAAAAGGATTGTTTATGAGTCTAATAGTGAAAAAAGAAGCCAATGTCTCTTATTTGTTTCAAAGACAAAAGAAATACATGTCCTTGGCCTTGACACTGCCTCTGTAAGGAAGGCCAGCCTGATCACGTATTTTAAAGCAAGCGACCTGTACAGAGTTGACATTTATAATGGTATGACTTGAAAGCATTCACCTTTTCCAAACTGACTTGGTCAGGACTATAATGAAAGTAATAATACGGTTAGACCTGGTATTAACTCAAGAGTGAGATCATCTTAGAAATGGTTTAATTGTCAATGGTATATGAAATCTTAAAATACCTCCATGTTGCAAGACTAAGGCAATGACCAAACATAGTCGTTGTAAAGTATAACTTGCATTTGAATGCAGACTGTTCTCCAAGTTTTGTGGGTTGCTTTTTTTGATTCATCCTTTGTGCAAGTTATTTCAGATGGACAACTAGATGAATTGAAAAAACAATAGAGTGAGACATGGAAAACAATCAAGGTATTTTTCCCTTTCCTAGCTAACCTTTCTAAAATCATGCTTGATCTTCAGAAACGAAATGAAAAGTGTTCTCTTCCATTAATACTGAGAAAATATTTCCCTTGATATACAAGAAGCAACAATAGATTTTAAATAACATTGTGCATAGAAGAATTCTCTGTGGGAAGCTTTCATTTCTTTAAAGCAGTTAGTATATTATCACCTGAATAAGTGTTATGGCTAAGTAAATAATCCATACACATGCACAGTGTTTTAAGAAGGTGTGAGTTACTCCACTTGCAAAACAGAAAGAGGACACTTGAGGCCCAAGTTCATGTCACTTCGTATGAGGCACTTGACTGAGACAGGTGAAACACAAGTGCAGATATGCCAGGTTCTAGTGATTGGAGTATAACAGAAATCCGAATTTATTTACTGAGATCCCTACTTGGCATTGCTGACTCTTCAGGAACACTGGGTATTTTTAAAGGCTCCACTTAGATCTTTCTATTCCAGTGTCTTTTAGCTTTTGCTAACAGTGACACGAATAGGATGAACAATGATTTTTCTTTCCCCCTAATCATGTGAAATTGTCAACATAAAAACAAAGCTAACAATAACTGTATTTGAGTTATCTCAAGGAAGCAAGCCTGAGAGCTGTGTCTCTAAAACCACTTTAGTGAAAGGTTAATGCTCGTTAGTGTGGAGTCAACAGCACTCTGATAAACCTCATAGTTAAAACTAAATGACAGCAAAAGAGCTAGTAGTAGTAAGCGAGTATTGCAATAAAATGTGATGCATTGCATTTATAAAAATGAAAGCAACAGACTTTAGAAAACTGGATAATGCTTGCATTTGATATATTATAAGCAGAGTTTTATCTGCATTTCTTCTTGCAGTCTCATATGTAACATTTCTGTTGCTAAAATGTTAGAATAAGCAAGATGTCATTGGTTAAGATCAATATGGGACCTGCAGGAAATGCATATGTTGGCTCAAAAAAGCCTGGCAAAGGGTGGTGGGTTTGGAGAAGGGGAAGAGGAGACAGCCTGTGGTACACTTTCTCCATTCTGTAGGAATGCATGACTGATTTGGCAAGTGCAGGCTATTTGGCAGATCTGCTCTAGCAGTGATTTAAAGCAAGACAGGAACTAACCTCAGGAAGAATGAAGCAAATGTTCTCCACATTGAAAAAGGTATTAATTTAAACTAAGCATGAGCAGACGCCTACTTTTTTCTAATCTGCATGCCAGCCTTTTTCCAGGCAGTTATTGGGATCTGAACCCCAGACTGAAACCAGCTTTTAGATTGAAGAAAGCCAGCATTAATCTAGCTAATCGGCATGATAACATTTTCTTTAATACTTCACTAACAGCCTAAAAGCACAATAATTGCTTTTGGAGGATGAACATAGAATAGGGAATGAAAATAAGTAAGGCTCTGAAAAATAAGAAGGATCAGAACAGTCTGAGGATAAAATTAGTTCTAGATTTCCATTTAGGACAGCTCAAGTTTCATTCCTCCTTTAATATTTCAGAACTATAATTGGTTAAATGATGAAATTCCAATTCATGAGTAAGAGGGTATTTTTTACCATGGCTCCTGTTCTGTAACCCATGAAGGAGATTGTAATGAAAAAAAAAAAAAGTTTCATGACTTGGAAAGGTATCATGAAAAGTCGGTGCTAAGAAACAGATATAAAGATATACCAAAGCTGTTGCTTTGTTAGTTTGGATCAAATCTCACACATATCTAGCTGTTCATGAGCAGAAGTTAAGTGCCTATTCCAACTCCTGAAATAATAAATAATAACAAATATTGCAGTCAACTTTCTGTAATAACTTTAGACATTTCAGACCAGGAAGACACATAAGAGAACTCTAAAGATTTTTAAACACATTGGAACTAAAATAGAAAAATTGATTATGGTTTTCATTATTTGTGTGTCCAGGTTACTATAACTGCTGACAGTAGAAGGGAATTGTATGCTTTGAACAGCATATTTACTTGAAATAAAAGTTTTGAATATGACAGTATTATATTTAAGTTAATACTTGAGGTCTCAAGATAACTTTTCTCTTAAAAACCTCAAGAATTTGAAAATTTTCCATGGAATCCTATTTAGCTTTTAGGGAACTCCCACAACCTTTTATTGTATTTTTATGGTTCAGCTCATTTGAGTTCTTCCACCAGGAATGCTGTGTCCAGGATGACAAATTCTTACTTTAGACAGTTAACCTCAAATTTTTACTCCTTATTTCAATGAATTTTTTAGAGCTGAAAGCATGTGAAGATCTACTTTCTCTCCAAAAGGTAACAGCTTGCCAACTATTGTCTGACTTCCATATTTTAATGCATGATAACCCAAAGTGGTACATGACAGAACTCTAATTCAAGACTTAATGCGATATTAAATTATTTTTTTGTCCCTTAAGATCTGTGTAGAACAGTGTAAGAGTTAAGGACAGAGGAAGCCTAGTGGGACAGTTTGAGGAGTGAGAAGCATTAAAATGTCAGTGTATGACAAGTATTTTGGTGCTGCGTTCCTTCAAGGATGAGGATTAGCTGTGCTTTCAATTGATTCTCATTTCCTTGTTGTTGTAGTGGAACTGTAATTGGTTTCTGTGGGCCGAGTACTTCATCCTCTCTTTTGCAGCAACGCTGCTTTGCTCATGTAAAGGTGATGTACCTATTAATATAAAAGGAAATGCAAACACATTCCAAAAGCCTTTTTAATAAGTACTTCCAATAACAAAAGCCAAATGCTATAGCTCATTCATTCTTTCTCTGTATATATTTATTTATTTTATAAATACATCAAAAGGATTTTTCTGTATACCTCTGTATATCTCACAATAACACCAATTGGCAACCAGCCATTGTTTCTGTACAATAAAACTGTCCATAAACTTAAGTGGTTCTGGATGGTGTAAGTGACCACTCCTGTGATTAAAATAAGTTAATTTTAATTGGATCACCTCAAATCACTGAAACACTATAGCACTTTGCAAATTTGGAGATACTTTTTTAAAAAAAGAAGTTTCGTTCTGATGTTCTATCCTCTGGAAATGACATCTAAAACACATTTCCCTCTGATGTCCAGACATTACATTTTCACAGGTACACAACAGTGTATGTACATGCATGTGTACATTTTTATTTTTATTCTTAGATGTTTGTGTTTATAGGTTATGTATGAAATTATTTTTAATTTAGTCAGTGAAAACAAGTAGGGACCACATAATCATTTTCAGAATGCTCAAACCCCCAAACGGTATGCTTTCCTTCAAACAAAACTCTGGTTTTGAGTGTTAATTTATGCATTTTAAGAGTACCCCTATTTAACCAGTATGGGGCTTTTGAAAACAAAAACAAACAAAACCCCCAAAAGCCTCCCAAAAAACCCAACAAACCAAACAAAAAAAAACCACCCCAAAAATAAAACTATTAAAAGAAAACCAAACCAACAAAAAATACTAAAATGTTATGTGTGTTTATAATAGAGGGTAATGTATGGTAAATCAGAGTAATCAGACGTCTAAGTGTATCAGTCACACTGCTTCCTGCTGTGGCTTACTGTGTGTTCAGATGCTTTGTTAAAAGCAGGTTAATTTCCTACCCTAATCTTGCAAGATTGTTCCAGAAACAAATTAATGTCAGTGATTCATTTCTTGGTGTTATTTTCCTCAGCAGTATTTACCTGTTATTTCTATTTACCACATCATATTGCATTTCCATAACAATTTCTCCACTGCTTTTGCTTTAGTGGTTTTAAATTCTATGTAGACTTTATGCACCTCTCCCACTAGCATGTCTGTTCCTGTTGTCTGTAGTTCCTTTCTAGAAAAGGATTATAACACCACTGATCTCCAGCTCCAGTAAGCTAGAATTGAAAAGAGAACATTACCTTTGTATTCTGTGGTGCTTTTGTTACTGAAGTCTAAGCTTGCATAGGAAAATGCATTGTGAGTTTGCCTCTCTTGGGAAGTATTTTTCAACATCAGAACTAATAAAGTATTTAGCTTCCATTAAATGACAATATTTAGAATGATTTTACTCCAGATGTAGTTATTGAATAGAACTTGTCGTGGTCCATAGTTTAACTTTCCTTATAATAATTTTCTTTTCTATTGCAATAAGGTAATTTCTGATTTTTGTTACCTATTTTCAAGGATAGTACAAAATGTTGTTAGTCCCTACTCTGCTCCAAACAGGATATATTAAGATTTTACTGAACAGAATTTCTTTTTCTTGGACTATACCATTATTGTTGACTCAAATGACCAAAATATATTTATCTTCCAAATATAGTTGTTTTTGTGTGTTTCCTCATAGGACCTTTCCCTGTCCTACCTTCTGGTTTCTTGTCTCTGATTAGGCATTCCATACATCCTAAGAGGTACTAATAAGGGCCACCTGCCACTGTGACTCATTTAAAATGTCTCTGCATGGTTTAAGACAAGAGATAATAAATATGTCCAGGCCATGGGGGATCAGAAGACAGCCAGAGACAGTATTGGTCAGCATAATGGGCAGTGGTCTCAGCATGAGGGCAACCTAACCTTATGCTCCATTATTCCTCTGTGTAAACGCTCAGCAAATGTCACAATCCCATAAGCAGTTTGTGGCAGGTACCACATGCTGCTGTAGATCTGCACATAACCACTGCAAAGTTAGTTTTTAGCCAATAACGTTTGATACCCATCCCGAACATTTCTGAACAGGATTTTCCTGTCAAAAAAAATCAACATTTCTTTTATGCATTTTCAAAAAAAAGTTAGATTTTTTTTTGGAGGAGGAGGAAGAGGAGGAGCATGAATATGCTTCTCTTTCCTGTAGTGTTGAATTATTAACTAATTCAGTCATACTTCTAGCTCTAAGAAATCCTGGCTGAAATTACTTAAACTACTATTCCTTCTGTATTTTCTGCACTTTTTTAATGGAAAGGTTTTCCCATTTCCTTAGTAACATTTTCTCTTTCATGATAGTAGGTTACCCTTTAAATATACAAATTTTATTTGTTTTAATCTAGCATGCAGTTAAGACCATACAAACAAGCAGTTGATATAGCTCTGTAAAACCTTTATGTACTGAAGGGCATGGCAAAGGCAGTTGTCTTCGCATGTGGACAACACGTCTGTCAGAGAGGAATTTTGTACGTGGCAAAGAATATGTTCTTGTCGTGTTGGCTCATGTTTGGTCTTCTGTCTTTACAATTTTGTTTTCTTTAAATTGAAAAAAGATCAGACATTCTTCAGAGAGTCAAGGTAAAGAAGTGAATATGACTTTGTTTTATTCCTAAAAAAAAATAATAAAAAAGCAACACAGAACTATTGTTTAGCAATAATTAATAAAAAACCCCCAAATCCCATCTCCTAACCAAAAACATGCAATAATCAGAAAACACTACTGAGAAAACTGAATATTGCTGTGCAAGAGGGAAAGTTTTTGGGTTTTTTTTAATAAATGCTCTAAATAATATGTAATATTTTCTTAACAATTAGATCTTACTTTATAGCTGATCTTCTAGGAGCCTTCTACTTATTGTAATATATTTCTTCTAAAGTAATGAAAATTTTCTTTCCAAATACTTTCGGAAACAAACTAGAAGAATAAAAATCTGAAATAGAGCAACACAATATCTTCAACCTGAATTTACAGAACGTATACCACAGAACAAAGTCACTGCCACTGAAGGGAGTAGTTCTTAAGTTCAAAACATTTTCTACTTCTCCATATCAGCCTCCAGAGAACAAGGATTCAAAAACTGGCATCAGAATCATCTCAGTTGCAATGTGGAATAACATGAACCATCATAATTTTTTTAATGCAATTTTTGTGAACATTACACTCCTATAGAAGTTCTGCCAACTTTGCTTAGATTAAACACTGACTTGGCAATAGCTGCAAATTAAATAGTGTGGTATGATAGAGAGAGTGAAGACTTGTCTGGTAGAGCAAAAGATATATACTAGTAAGCCTGCTCATATAGTAGATAAAACTATCTTTCTCCCCAGTTTGAGTGCTAGGAATGTCATTAGTCTTAGAAGTATTATCTGTCCTTTGTAAAGTCTGTCTGACTGTAAAGCAGATGCTGGTTTTATTCTGCTTTTCTCAAGCAATCATTTTCTACTTTCTCTTCTTCTTTTGGATGTCAGTCATCATTTGAAAATGATCAGAAACATTTCTTGCTGCCAACCCAACCCAGCAGAACACTTTTAGAACTTTTCTGTGTGCCTCTGGAGAGCTATCACATAATTTGGGTTTTTCAAGTATATTGATTCAAGGACAGAATACAGGTGCTCATTCATTTGACCCATTTCCTTTCATACTGATATCTGAAAAGGTGGTATTTGCCCTTTGGGAAAATGTCTTTCTCAACTAGCCATACATGGCATTTCAGGTTAAATGTTATTTTACATCTTAGGTGTCTTTGTTTCCAGCCTGTGGTGAGAGGGGCATGTTATCAGAAAGACATTTTATGGTATTTTCCCACTTAATTAAATATTCTTTAGGAAGACAGTGTTTGTTTGCAGTTCAGCTTTTCAGAGAAGTCCAGTGTAAATGACATGTAGGAAGGGTCTCAAGTAGCAGAAAAAGGTGGACAGAAAAGATCCCAAAGCTATTTTGTATGCTAAGTCAAGTGCTTGTGACTGAGAGGCAGTTAAAGAGCAATTGTATTGTTTGCAACCAGAACTTCTTAGAAGGTTTTTTCACCAATCCATGGCTTTAGAAATAAGCCTTCTTTCCTGAAATGGTATGTAAGTTGTCAAATGCTATAATCAAACAGCTCATCCAGGTTTATGGCAAAATTAAAAAGCCCTTGGGAATTTTTTTATGGCTAAAATATTCTGTCTCACTTTTGGTCACATCCCAGAATGCACTAGACCTCTTGTGACAAGACTGCTTCTACCTTGTCATTTTGTGAAATTATACTCGACTTCTTAGCCCAATCACCATAAATTTAGTTGAGGGGCAAGTTTCAGTCTATAAGCTTAGTTTCACTGAAGCATATGGAATCCTACATGGTCTCACCAGAGTAGGCAGATGCCAGAATTTTAGCTGTAAGGCAGAGTTTTCTGTTTTCAGGAGATGGCATCCTTCCCACTTGAATGTGGTGACCAGAAAATAATTCTAGAATTAGTTTGTTATTCTGAGGGTATTTGAAATTTTAACACACTTTTTTTTCATACTATCCTTCTGTGTGCATTTATACATGTGTGTACAATAAATTCATATACATATACCTAGTCACATATAGAAATTGCCACATGGAAGTAATGTTTACTCTCTTTTTTTTTGTCCTCTCATTACTAATAGATGTAACTTTAAAATATGTTCACAAAAATTATCAAATAAAGTCAAAACCAGTTTAAATATTTGTCCATTAAAAGAAATACACTGTATTTAATTTTTATGAACATTAATCTCTTTGATTTTCTGTATTTAGACTGACTCTCTTGCCATGCCAAACAAACACTTCCCAAAAAAGACAAAGTGAGTACTATTTGAAAAGGGCAAGGCACACAGACTGAGCAAAGATGGTGTCAAAATACTAAATGTGACACATCCAGTATGATGAGACTACATTTAATTTTGGGCTTAAAATTAGCGTGATCCTCAGGGATGTCTTTACAGAAATCTGCCTCTGACTTGTCCAGGTTGGGTATTTGTACTTGGGTGAAGAATAATTCCTCCCCACAGATGGGTGCAGAGAGTAACTGAGACAACTGCTTGTAGACAGCAACTTTGCTCCTCCGCCAGCTCTTGGTGGTTACTCATCCCTGTGTAATTGTTCCTAGTGTTTCATGAAGAGCCTGTTAATCCCTATAGGTTGTGTAAAGTGATTCCCTGTGGATGATCTAATTGAAGCAATTAAGGTGGGTTTATTTTCGCTGTTTAGTAACTGGACCCATATTCTCCTGTTGTAAACCGAGACAGAAACCAGTGCTGGCTAGGAAGAGTGATGGTTATTTCCTCTTTACAAGTGTGCAGAGAATTAAGTGGTATGAAAGCTAAGCTGATAATCAGGTGGGTGAGTCAGGGGTTAATTTGCAATTAGAAAGTTTTCCAATTTATTAGCTGCTTCTCTTTTAATTTAATTTCTTTTGAAGGTCAGTATTTGCCTTGATTGTCTCTTTGTTTTATCTGTTAAAAACAATAGCTCTGATAAAAGGTTTTTCTGAAACCCAGAACAGAGCACAGGGAACAGTTAAGGGAGCACATTAGCATGTAAAACTGAGAGATTCTTCTCCAAGGTGACTAATTTCATGAAGTCCTGTAGCTTCAACAAAAGCCAGTGATAAACGGGCCTATGCTGGTTACTGCAGCACTGCCCATGGCCCACTGCCTGGGAGGCGCTATTGGCAGAAAGTTCTGGACATCTTGGTTCCACTTGCTCCTTTAAACTCTGTCATTACTGTTTTGTGATGTTAACTACCAGGTATATTGAGTGGATTTCTGAAGGTCTGCTTTTTATCCAGTAAAAATATGTCTGTGATAGTAGTACACAGTTCTTGTCTTACTGTCTTTCCCTCTTTTTCTCTCTCTCTCTTTTTTTTTTTTTTTTTTTTTTTTTTTTGTGGTGAACTCTGAGCTACAGGATGCAATGCAGATAGCAGACCCTTTTCTGCTAGCTTCTTGAAGCTTACTGACCTTTAACTAACATAATTTTAGCAGATAATATTATTTCTTAGATTGCCACACCTTTCAAATTAGGTTGTGTCTCTAGAAAATTTACAAATGAGACATTAATAATATGACAGTAAGGGTAAGTAGAACAGGAGTTTCCAACATAACCCTTTCTACTCCTTTTGTCAAAATCAGCAGCTTAGACTGTCACACAAAACTTTTGGGAGGATTATGACTAATACCTGCACATAATTCTTAAATGTAGCCTTTAGCCTCATGTATCCAGAATGTTTCAGGTCTTTAAACTATTATGAGGACCTCGCAATTTTTGTTAGGCTCCAATGCACTTCTGACACACTTTTAAATTTCAAAATACTATTGATAGCAACCTCTTTATAGCTTATTTAACTAACTGTAGACTCACTGGTTTATGAGTATCCAAAACCTACTATTCAAAGCACGATCCCAAAATAAGACACATATGTATTTAGGATTGTGTTTTCCAGGGTTGTTATTTCTTCAGGGATGTGTTTTCATTTGAAAAACTAACGAACCCCCAAAAATAACAAAAAAAAAACCCTAACCAAAAACCCTAAAAAAAAATTCAGAAAAGTTGAATTGACTTAGCCTTGTACTGCATTGGATAGGACTATGTTTTTTTTTTCTTTAGCTAATTGAAAGAAATTTTAAACATCTTTACTTGCAGTTACAGTAATTTCACGATTATAAACTGCAGTTCCAGGTGTCAGCAACTTTTCATTCTTTGTCCATATATAAGCCGCACCTGATTATAAGCCTCACGTTACAATACAGAGTGTGATAAAAGGTATCTATTCTATCACCATCTGTTCAGGATGGGAGCAGTGATCCTTATCTCTGCGGGAGATATTCTGCTAATGGACCA
>PYHW01009483.1:1036077-1071334 GCA_013186435.1 Turdus rufiventris
TCCATTTCAAAGAGAAGCTCCTGCCTTTCTCAGCAGACACCTGTCCTCCAAACTAAAACAGCAACTTTTTGTTCTTTGTCCATATATACGCCGCACCTGATTATAAGCCACACTTCGGGTTCAGAGCAAAATTTTATCAAAATGGTGCGGCTTATAATCGTGAAATTACTGTACATAAATACAAATCATGGATAGCTGGGCTACTGTCAGAGAGGTTGTTCTATGTTAACCGTCTGAAGTCAAGGGACAGAACTTGGTCTCTTACAGGATTTTTTTTGCACACTCAAAGACCTTCAAACTACAGGGGAAATTGCTAGTCTGAAACAAATAAAATGGACACAGCTTATTAATGCTTTTAGTCAACTGCTATAGCATCATTTCTCCATTTATCTGGGAAAAAGCAAAGATTCTGAATCAGGACTGTCAAAAAGATGTGCAATTTTCTCTTTTAAGCTGTTAGAATACACACAGTTGTTTATTTTTTTTTCCCTTAAATCTCTGCCTGAACCCCCCTCAGAATTGCAGCTAGGGACAAAAAGTTAAAAAAAAAATACCATAAACAACTCCTGCTCCTTTTGCTCTCTGAAACTGTAGGTGTGAAAGAAAAGGAACAGCAAAATATCTGTAGCTGTACTATTTTTGAAACTGTGGGACCTTGAAAAGCAGCCTGGCTGTAGCTCCCAAAAGACATGTGTGCACACCAGAGGGGGAGGTGTTCGTGCTGGATATCAGGCTTCACCTACCAACAGTTTTCACTTCCCTCATTCTTAGTGGTGGCAGCAAACCAGAGCTGGTTTTCTTTCTGTTTCTCACAAATTCGCCCCTGCCCCTGTTGCAGGTTGAGCAAAATGTTTGTCACACTTTGGGCAGTAAAAATTAAATTTCATTTGATATACTGAGAATTACTGAGATTGCTCTGATTAGATGCCAATGTTCAGCCAGTGTTCAGCTGGTCAATGTTAAGTCATGGAAATAGCTGGGAGATCTCCTGTGTTTTGCACCCATGGCATAAGCAGCTTTCAGGCAGTACACAGAAGAGCACAGAAAGTGCAGTGAAGATCAGTTCTGCAGATAAGAGTTTTTCAGTGGTTTTGTGAAAGAGAATCTTACCTTAATTACGGAGTTTTTAAATACTAAAGGGATTTTGACTGCTCTTGACGTGCCTAGCTTCTTACAAGCCAACTGTCCATACAGGAGAGATATGCACTACGCTGGGATACAAGCCATAGTTGACATTTTCTTTGTAGGCTTTTTATGTCCATGGTGTTTTCATTAAAATGGTTTTAATTTTCTTACTTAAAAAGTAAATTTGAATTTTTTTTTACCCTGATAATTCAGTTAAGGGTTCTTATAAAAGTGAAAACCTTGTTCATACTGATCACTCTGGCCTGGTTTTCTGCATATTATCATATGAAAACAAGATCAGCACAACTTGAAACCTTGCATTCATTGGAAGTATTCAATAAAACATGCATGTTCTGCAAACTGCAAGTTTTAGAATGTAGTTTTAAGTGCTGTGTAACATCATAGGATACAGATACTGCCTTCTAAAAATTTTGAATGTCCATTGCAAAACTTACTTGTTAGGAAAAAACCCTTAGTCTTTCATGAAAAAGCCCCCCCACATGATTTCCATTTTGACCCGTAAAAAAATAAAAAAAAATAAATAGCTTAAACAAACTGTCAAATATGCTGTTACTTAATATAACTAAACCTGTACTCTATTAAATTTTATCAATAGTGTAAAAGCAATTCTGTATGTGTTGTGCTGGTTAAAGCAGTGATGAACATTTGTAATGGTGTTGTAATAGAGAAACTTTGTCTTTCCTGCAACATACAGTTCTAAAAATTTTATCTAACATAGTCAAATCAGTTATTTTGCTGCACTGAATCTGCAAGGTCCCAGACAAACAGTGCTTATGCAGGGTTCAGACTGAAGTCAGTTTTCAATTCAATTTTCCCTGTCATGTTGAATGACTTCATACAGCTTCTGTGTGCTGTTAATAGTTTTCATGTGCTGAGCAGCCATTTCAGGAAGAGATTATTTCCTCTCTTGCAAGGCAGAATTTTTGAACTAAAAGACCCCAACACAATAATATAAAAAAAAGAAAACAAAAAAAAAAGAAAAGAAAACAAAACAGTTTAGAATGGGAAGGTATAAAATTGTAAAAGAAGAAGAAGCTGAGTAAGAAATTGTTTTGAAAACCTTCTTTAAACAATGGATTAAGCAGTGAATCGGCACAAAATTCTGATTGCAAGGTTTAAGTTTTATGCATCCTGTGTATAAATAAACTTTCCCAAAAGTTGTGACTATTAATAGGTTGAAGACAGTCTGTTACCCCTACACTGTTTCTTCCTTATTTTCCATTTAAGTTTCCTTACCTAAGTTTAGACATTCAGATGTGAGCCAAATGACCCAATCCATGTGAAGGAGTAGGTGCCTACCAACCACAATTCATCTCATTTTGAGGTCACTCAGGCAGATCACAGAAGTCATGCTCCTGACATAACTGTAAAAGAAGACAAACTGGCTAACTTGCATTGAAATACAACTCCTAGACATTTAAAAAGCCTAAGAGATTATTGTATTTTTTTTAATTGAGAATGTAGGTACTTAAAAAATATGTATGAAATTTGTATTTCAAGAATTTATTAATTATTGAGTCCTCTTTATTGGCCTTTGTTGGTCGCATTGAGTATCCTGAATTTTGGGGTATTTTAAAGTATCAACATGATGTACTTTAAAGTATCAGCATGATATACAGATGAAAAGAAAAAAACAAACCAAAAAAAATCACTGGAAAGCATGTCTTTTTATTGAATATATTGTATAAGTTTACTTTAGAAGTCCTCAGTGACACATACCTCATCCACAATTCTCAAGGTTGGTCTTGCCATTCTAGACCAATAATTCTTTTTATCATCATGATGGTAAAGCCATAAATATCTCATTCCATGTAGAATAATTGCTTGTTACTGCTTTCTATGTAAAAATATGGTTCTAGCATACAAAGACTCACAAAAGTAATACAGGTTAGCCATAGTCATCTGTCAAACTAGAGGAGTTGTCACAGCTCAAGCAATTAAAACAGAGCTTCAGGTCCAGGAAAGCTCAGAAAAAACACACCTGATAAGCTTCAGTTGAGAGGCTTTGGCAAAGCTTACACCTGTTCAACACAGACAATACTGTATTATTAAGCTGCACAATTAGAGTACCTAAAAGGGAGTGATTAAATTAAATCATGGTATATGAGTAAAAATAATGACTAATATGGGTTTGACTGTGAAAGAAGAGAGATTCATCCCATTCATTTTATTGTTTTACACAAATATCTGCTTACTGCATTCCACCACTTGCAGTATAGTTGATTTTTTTAAAATATTCTATATTTTTATAGGATTTTTGACATTACTATTTACAACAACCATAACAAGTTACCTGTAACAAAGGTTTTGAAGCTTTTGGTACTACAAGGCATCAACTACAGTGCAACTTTCTTACTAAGGAAAATGGAATTGCTTATCTTTGTGTGCTAAATAAGATTACACTCTCAAAATTTGAGAAGCTGTACATGGAAAGTAGTCTTTTTAAAAACTTCACCACTAATGTTTCTATTTTGTTACTGGTTTCCTTTTTTAAAAAATCACAGTGATCACACTGGATGTAATTCTTTCCTCACACAATTTTGATAATAGTATTGATTTCAGCAGAATTATTCTTCATTTGCCCAGTGTGAACAGAGAATCAGATTAATTCACCAAAATTATTTTCTTGCCATATTATAGGAACTTATTACTTTTCCCTGTCAGACATAATCATGATAATTTTAGTAGGGGATAGGTTAAAATAATCTTCATCCAGTTGGGCAAATTGAGTCAGCCTGCTGCTGTGTTATATAGCCCGTCTGTTCTGCCGACTTATTTTTGATGAGCTTCTTAGAAATAGCTGCTTTTATGCCAGTGACTTTGGGTAGGTTTGTGTGTAATTATGCTCTTACTAACATTGCAAGTATAAAGAAAGAAGGAAAAAAAAAAGACATAGGTCTTTTATGGGACCTCTTGTAGGCTTCTGTCTCATTATGTTAACAATCTGCCTAGAGAATGGTGTCAGATTTAGAGAGCAGACGAGATTGATTTACTTTTCAGGCCCTTCTACCCAGCCTAATTATTGCGTTACAAATGGCGATTCTTTCACCCCTCTGAAGGAGCACTTTGATTAGTGTCTGCAATGCAGGTGCCAGGGCTTAATACGGTAAGTGCATGTCAACTAGTTTCTTTCATCACATAGTCAAACTGTATAAAAAAAGCCATTGCACAGTAGGAGCTGATACATGGCTTTACGAGAGCTTATATAAGCTTAAAATTGATAGGGTTAGAACATCTATGAAATTTGCCATCTTGTTTTGTTTAATTTTTCTGTTGTTACTCTAATAAACAAGAGAAAAAAGGGTAGATGTGAAATAGAAACAAAATTAGTGTGAATAGGTAGTATGCCATTGTAGAATTTTATTTAAAATTCAGATCAGATTTCTCCCTTCTCCCTGCCCCCAGACAAGATTGAATGGCTCTTCTCACAAATTAAGTTATAGTTTCAACATTACAGGCTCTCTTCATTGCTCATGCACTTGATGATTTGGCTTATTGAAAGCGTTCTATTATTAAGTTGATGCTCTTTTTCATTGCTTAAAAATTCATTTATAAATAGCATGCTTTTTGTCTGTTGAGAACGACGACGTAAATACAGGCTTGGATCAGTAGCCAGGAACACAGGATAATTAGCAGTAATTCCTTAAAAAATTTAGTAATCTTTGCTCATGCCAAATTCAACAGGATTCACTTCTGACACACAAGACTTCTCACTGACTTCTTATTGCAAGTTTCTCATTTATTTTTTGTGTTCTCTCATTTGCTAGAAAAACAGTTAAATTTCTTGTTTTCCACTTCACACACATTAGAGCAGAAAAATGTAGAAGGCAGCCAGTGTGACATCCTTTTGTAAATAATTTTGCTTAAGATAGTACTATTAGAAAAGGTGGGGGATGGGGGGCTGAAATGGGGAAATTGTAGGAATGCTGCTATTCTGAGTGGCACATAAAGGTGAGGCCCTTGAGATCACTGAAAAGAGTGTGATGTTTCTCAAACACCTGTGTGTTTGAGTTCCTGGCTCAGAGAACACCTGCTTCTTACTCAGCTACCTCATTTCCCTTGGATCCTTATTATGAACTCTGTCAATCCTCATCCCACGTTTAACCAGCATTGCATATTAATAGGTATCATTTACACCTCAAATGACTTTTCCGTGTTCAATTTGATACACGGTCCTTTCAAATTATGTCTGAATATATTCTGAATTAAGCAAAAATTGATGGGTCTTCTTCTTAACTATTTGGTGTGCTATTATTCAGTGGTATTTAGCGTAATTATCAGGAAACTATATCAGTAATCATTGTAATATTCATTACTTATACAACGAATATATTCTATGCTTGTTAATAATGTCTTATAATAATTTCTGGTTTATCTTAGATTCTTAGAGATTTAAAAATTTTAATTTCTAATTATGGATCATCATATGGATTGTAGCTGTCAAAACTAGTATTTGTATTATATTTTAAATTTTTTAAAAATTTTAATAAAATAGGTGAAAATACAGATACAAATGCCAAGTCCAACAGTGTTGAGATCTCACAAAATATACCTCTAAATAGTAGCAGTCGAGTAATTTATTTTAATATACTCAGGTCAACGTTTTGCCTAATTAAACTAAAACAATACAATTACAACTTCACAGCTGACTTCATTGTAGCCACTTGTGTTAAACACAGTAGTCTTAACATAGGTGTGTAGACTAGTTGAGATTGGAAACTAGTAATGAGTAGGACTATATGAACTTAGAAAAAAGAGCAGACATTCAGCAGAAGAATGTTCAATGTTCACATTTTAAAATTAGGCTACCCTGGTCAAATATTATTTGACTGCAGTAATATTGACTCCAAACTTTTTACTCAATTTTTATGTGGATTCTATTGAAAATACATTCACATTTTCTCCAGTGTCTAGATCTTACCAAACTGCATTTTTAAAAATTCTAGAGACTGATCATAGTCTAGAGGCTGAGTCAACACTTGGATTTTGTAACAGTATTGTCCTTTCCACAGCAGATTTCTCTTGGAGAGTCACTGACTTTGGATTTTTCAAAAATGAGTCATCAAATGGTGCCTGTTTTGAAGGTTTCTTGTAAAATTCTGCAAGGCATGTGCAAAGTACTTTGCAATTTTTTTTGGTTTTCTTTTTAAGCTATGTTATATTATAGAGTTTTTCATAACTTGCCATTTTTTATCCTGTATAGAAGTACTGGAAAGAAACATAGTGTTACAAAATACCTCCTGTAAGTTGCGTGACTCTCATAAAGGTATTAGGAAGAAAGTCTTTATTGTGAGGGTGTTTAGGTATTGGAACAGGTTGCCCAGAGAAGCTGTGGATGCTGAAAATGTTCAAGGCCTGGCTGGATGGAGCTCTGAGCAACTTGGTCAAGTGGAAGGTGTCCCTGTCCATGTCAGGAGAGTTGGATCAAAAGGAACTTTAGGGTGTCTTTTGACCCAGCTTGTTCTATAATTCTATGAATTCAAAACTTCTATAGGCATGAAGGAATTAAATATAATGTAAACATATTAGAGGCTTTTAATGTCCTTTAGTAAATTGGAATCTTAAGGAGATTACTGTGGTCTGAACACCAAATAGTTAAAGGACCATTTAAATGCTAATGCTATGCAAAGACCAACATTTTTCATCCAGTTAAAAAAACCAAAAATTACAAGCAGGAAAACATGCATGTACAGTGATATAATTCAGGTGCTGCAGAATAAATGCAAGAAAGACAGGAATAAATTATTACTATGTCTACTATTGGACATTAACTCCCCTATATTTTCTAGTAAAATAGTTTCTATAAATTCATCTTTTTTGTATGTATTTCTGCACTAAGTCACATGAAGTGCGTGATACAATTTTAGCTTTTGGGGATGGTGCTTATGCTGAGTGTTTGAAGAATGTCTATTATATACTTGAGTGTAATTTAAAAAACAATCATAAAGTGGCAGTGCCACTCTGACATATGCATTTTGCAGCAGAATGAATTTGAAATTTGGTTTCATAAGCATTTAATGAAGTATTAGACAGGAATTTTAATAGACCACACTTTCTTGCATATACTGAAAAAACCTTACAGTAAATGGGAACAGAATTTGACTGCATATTTTCAGCATTGTAACTAACCAAATAAGAAAATCCAGTTTAATCTCCAGACTTGTGAATTTTAATTCAAACCTTTGATTCAGATTAGGCAATTACTTATTCTTTGCATTTATCTGCTCAAACTTAAGTATGAGGAGTTTCAAAGCTGCAGCAACACTTTATCGTGCTTGCAGCACTAATTACAACATAGCTTTTTTCAATTGCATGAGAACACAAAGATCATCTGTGTCATCATTCTTGCTTGATGCATAATTATGACCCAGTGCTTTAATTTGAATTGTCCAATGGAAGGTTGAATTAACTTCCTTGCCAGTAAATATAACAGCTGGGATTCTGTTAGTTCCCTGCAGAGATCTCCAGGCAATATTTATCAGAAATTTCAAGTGCAAAATAAACTGTTGTGCTAAAGCAGTCAGTCTTCACAGTGCTATGTGTACAGCTGTAATAAGTGGCAGTATACAGTTAAACAGTGTGAATTTGATCCTGTTACACCTTTCCTATCAATAATACTTGCAAATTTCATGTTCTGATGCACAAACATGTACTTCATAAATGCAACTTTTATGGGAATGTGTAGCACATCCTTATGTAGAAACCATGTTTGGGGTTTTTTGAACAAAAGTTGTTTTCCAAAAGGAATCAATGCTGATAACAGAGGGAGCGATGCTTTGTTTATAGCTTTCTCTCTGTGTTTCTCGCGTATGTCTGATTTGAATTTTTAGCCCCTTAAAAACAACCTTAGTCCAGATTTGTTAAAGTGCTTTTATGTTCATAGCTTAAGGACATCTTGAAGGTTAGCTAGGCAGCCTTGCGCTGGCTTTCCGAGGCGAGGAGCTTTGGTACAACATTCTTTCAGCTGCGCGGAGACACTGTGAAGTAGCAGCACATGCCTCAGCACTATTGATGGCAGCAGCGCAAGTTCTGCTGGAGCAGGGCAGCGGCGGGGGCGAGCTGCGGCTCCGCGCTCCTCGACAGCCACGTTCCCCTCGGGCCGCGATCCTTCTTCTCCGGCCCCTCTCCTCTCCGGCCCCTCTCCTCTCCAGCCCCCTCTCCTCTCCAGCCCCTTCTCCTCTCCGGCCCCTCTCCTCTCCAGNGCCCTTCTCCTCTCCGGCCCCTCTCCTCTCCGGCCCCTCTCCTCTCCAGCTCCCTCTCCTCTCCAGCCCCTTCTCCTTTCGGGCCCCTCTCCTCTCCAGCCGCGCTCCGTCCTCGCGGCCGCTCGGAACTGTTTTGTCAACAGCTCCATCTGCAGCCCGTGGGCAGCCGGGAGCCGCTCTGCCAGCACCGCGCAGCTGTCCGGGAAAATTAGATTTGAAAGGCAACACCTCAAAACACCTTTCTGCGGTTGGAATTTTGGCACTGTCAGGTTTTATATGATTTCTGAGAGTATAGCCGTAGGCTCTGTCAACGGGAGCTCACTGGGAAAGAAGCAGGGAGGGAGCAAAAGGAGAAACGAGGCGTCAGTGCTGCTGAGGACTTGCGAGCAGGCAGAGGAAACTCGCCAGTCAGCTCTTTAAATATGTACACAGCAAATTAACCTGAATGTTTGATATTAATTTTTTTCTACCTATTCCTTTCTGCAAATATGCTTTTATTTGCAAAGGCCAATGCTAAGCTTTTGGCACCATGTCCCTTGCGTGATGTGACCATGAGAACAGTGTAGCTCACTCTGCCACCAGTGTGATTTCAGTGGTGTAACTTGGATGTCCGGCAGTGGCCAAGTCTGAAGGGTTTCCTTCAGAGTGTGGGGCAAATATTAGCATTTATACCCAGGGTCTGTAGTCTGGTAACACTAGAGGGCTGTAGAAGTCTGTTCTAGTCACCTACAGGTGACAGGGGTTTTTGGTTTGTGTTGGTTTTTTTTTGTTTGTTTCCCTGAGGATGAAAGTGGTACTACTAATGAAAGTACTTGGGCAGGGCAGACGGTATGAATGAACATACTAAGAAGGTTTCAAACCAGCATTGGTTTTAAATGTCTTTCAATTATAAGAATGAAGGGAGTTAAGCTGTAAGTGAATATATGTCATGACTTTTAATAATGTAGTAATTGTCACTTGGTAGAATCATTCAGCATACCATTTGTCTCTTCCTTTATTCTTTATTTCATACTTTCATTAATAGCAAGTGAATGTAGGTTTGTGGGGTTTTTTGATTTTTTTTTTAAGGTGTTTTGTTTTTGTGGGGTGGGGTGGATTTTTAGGCTCACTTCCATGCATGGAGCTATTTCTAATTCTCCCATCTCTGTATGTAGGGTGTTAAAAGGCTGTATGCTGTCTTTAGAGCACCTTCAGATATCTTTTTTGACCTGTTGGTGCTCTTGACAAATTAAAATGCCGTTCACGATGGACAGGAACATTAGTCAGTAGGCAACAGTCATTCCCTGGCCACAGAACACAGTACACGGAAAGCCTTCCCTTCCCTTCCTTTTCAATCCTCATGACAGCAATTGCTCCTACATGTCTGTATAGATGGGTGGTACTTTGGTATGTTTTAAAGATTAACAAATTTAGATCACTTCAGATAGGTGTGGAAGCGAATTCTACAGTGAAAGAGCACTCATATACCTTGTCATTATTTCCCTATCTTTCACTCGAAGGTACTTCAGTGGTGTCAGTAATCTTAACTCATGGGGAGTGACTCAGTCTCTCAAAAGAACAAGCTTCAAGTCATTTTGGGCTTTATAGGTCAAAAACAGCACTTCAGACTCCACTTGAAAAACAACAGGCAGCCAGAGCAGATTTGGAGAGCAGATGTCAAATGCTCATAAAGGGATACAAAGCATATCAAGCTGAGTAGCACCTTCCTAGAACAGAATGTTTCCACGCTGATTTAGTGTGAGACCCAGTGTAGGGTTAACATCAGCAAACAGATAGCTACTTGCTGAAGATATGTTTGCAAATGCTAAATTATGATAGCATATTATAACACAGAAATATAATTGTGCATTAAGAGTTTATCCTCGTAATTTTCCATGTTACAAGGTTATGTAAGATTGCACTCAGAAGGGAGCAACATTACTCAGTATACTTCAGTTTTGCCTCCAAAGAAGACACCTCTATTCAAATCTCCACTCACTTGGCATTGTTATCGCCACTGTCTCTTTGAGAAAGCATCAAGAATTGTATTATGTACCCTCGGAGATCGCAAGTAGGATGGGAGGAATTAACAGAAAGACAAAATTGCTCCTACATATTCTTCTGATCTTTAAGTCTTCCGCAAGTCCTTGTGTAGTTGTCAGTTTTGTACATTATAAGTAGAACTATTTTTCCTGGAAAAAATTCCCCTTGCTTTCAAAGACAGTGAACTTAAAAATAACTATTCTATTTTAAACATTATATTTTAAGTTCCCTTAATAACATGCTATAAGAACAATACTAATTAGTATATTCAGATTCTGGTCTTAGATCAACATTTCCTTTTAAATGCAAATATTTTTCCCCCTTTTTACCACTTTATGATAAATTTCACTTTAAGATTTAATTAAATCTATTTTATTTTCCGAAACTGCAACTGTTTCTTAAATTTGCTTAGGTGGCTCAGGATGTACAAACTGTGGCCAGTTTTCAGAGCACCTAGCTGTCAAGAGAATGCTTTATAAATGCAATCAATCCATGCCTGTATCATTTGTGAGGCCATTTTATATGATCATGATGAAACTGAGATGTCTCTCAATTAGAGAGTGGCAGCATTTACCAATGTGTATTGACAGGACGTGACAATTCAAGATAGGTGGTAAAGAATGCAGCATCCAGTCTGCTGCATCTCTGGTATGACTTCTATGGTCAGCTTGTTAATAATGTGGGGTTTTTTTGGTTTTGGTTGGGGGTTTTTTTGTTGTTTTTTTTCTTTTCTTTTCTTTTTTTTTCCTTTATTTGGGTGGGGTATTTCTGTTGCAGATTATAATTATGTGAATTTTGTTTCAAACTAGTGTAGAATAGCAAAGCTTTTGCTTCTGCTTTCAAATGTCAAAATACAGTGCCAGTACGGTTTGTTATCAACTATTGCTGCCAGTTGTTCATTATAAGAGTGGAAGACAATAGATACTCAATCTGGGTAAAGGGGGGAACGAAATCTTACAAAAGCTGGAAATCGGAGTTTGCTCTATGCCCTCAATTCCTTGTATTTTCTTCCTCTTAAGAATAGACCGTTAAAGTGAACAAGCAAAGTGGGATGCCCTTTTACTAAACAGTGCAGAAAGGTACAAGTTAAAAATGTGTAGCAGATTCCTGCTATCACCGCAGCTAAATGGAAATTTTGGGACAGTGTAGTTCTTGTTTGCAAACGATGCATATTTTATTTTGATTTAATGGTGCATACAGTACCTGGAATGTTTATAGGGAATTTGGAAATCCACTAAGCTGATTAAGGAGCATCCTGTCTTTTTTAACTGTATTTTTGCTTGGCATCAAGCAGGGCTTAATATCATTCTGGATGATCTTGTGGAGCTCTTTGTAACATTACTGCATTACTGATATAATAACTTAGTGGAGGTAAAGAGTGATGTTGTGATATCAGTTGTTTAATTTCTTATATTGATTTTCCTGACCTTGAAGCGCTTTCCCCAGCATCAAGTGTGAATAGTGTGGCCAAATGGCTTCATATTTGAATGTACAAATGAAGTACAAGGCAAGCTTTCCTACTTGAAGAAAATTAACCAGGAGGGCATTTGTGATATACTGGGGAAATTGATTCTTGTTTCTCTGCTACTTTGTATGTTGAAGAATTAAATCATAATACCTATTATATTGTATCAGTAACAGTTCTGTTTTCTGGTGCCACATAATTTGGTAAGTTGTTGGTAACAAAGACAAATTCAGCTAATTCTGATCAAACTTGGTAAATTGATGTGAATTCCACTGTGAATGCAGTAAAATCCTGGGAAGTTGGACCATATACGCAAATAGAAAACTACTGCTTCAGGAAAGCAGTCACTTTCACAAAGTGAAAAAACTTTGCAAAGAGTAATACTGGATAAACAATGGAATGTGAGCTCACAAAAATGAAAGGTTTTTAAAGATGTGACTATGCAAATATTGGGTAAGACTTAGCAGATTATATTGTCCCAACTCTTGGCATTAGTATGACTATTTCATGAATATTGTGTCCTATTCTGGTGCCATCAGTTAGGAAAACAAAACAGAATATGTCAAAGGAGCACGAAGAAATCATTGAAAGGACTGGAACACGTGCTTTGCAATGAAAAGCTGAGCTTAGTGTAAAGAAAGAAAGGAGAAGTAAACTTAGATATTTGATTAGAAGCTATAAATACCTATACAGAGAACAAGAATTTTTTTAATGCTGGTCTATTAAATTTATAGGCAGGAAAATGTTGACATGCAATGAATGGCTAAAAGCAGAATATGGACCAAATAAAACTAAAAATAAGGAGGATATTTTAACAAATCCTGGAAACTATTTTCTGATGCAATTGATAGATTTTCTGTCACTAGAAATAAAAATGTGACCTTTATTCATTTTCTTTCTTTAAAGATACAGTGTATGTCAAGCAAAAATATTGAATTTGAAGCAGAAATAATTGAAGTGTAGTATCTATAATATACAGGAAGTCAAATAGCCGCAATATTTCCTGTCTTTAGAAGTGCATTAACCTAAAATAGAAAGCATGCACACTTTCCATTTCTTTTCATTTCCTTTCTATATCCTAACTGTTAAACTACGTGCCAATTTGTTGTCTACTCCTGAAAATACTGTGTGTAGAGAGCTTTCACTTATGTCAATAAGATTAGGGGATCTTAAGGTCATATCCTTAATATAAAATATAATTTATTTGGATATTGGCTACCTTCCAGCTGAAACCACAACAAATTCTACTTACCTGAAAGCATACGGATTTTTTTCTTATTTCCAGTCAAGAATGTATAGCATTGCACAGGTGACCAAGTGTATTATGGGAGAAGTTCATCTTTCTATAGAGGATTTAATACTCCCCTTCCCCAGAGGCAAAATGCCAGATTGATTTGATGGACCAGTTTACCATAGAGAATTGCATATCCTAGAAGCACTTTTGACCAAGAGTTACTGTCTGTAGTGTACCATCTGTTAAAAGTCTGATATCTCTAAATTTAGAATGATCAGTGCAGTCAATTTGGATAGTAAATTATTCATTTAAACACTGTAGTGGACACTTCACCCCATGAAAGCCTGCTTCTGCTTCTTCTGAAATTTTAGTTAAGTAGGATAGAAAACTGGTGGATAAAAGCAAATTTATTTTTCAGTACTTGGAACTGATACAATTACCTCCATCCCCAGAAAACCATGTATCAGTAGAATTGCGTTTATAATGCAAATATACTAATTTGACACTCAGCATCATAAGTTACGAAGAATGAACTCAGGCCCTGCAAACCAATAGTGTTGTGATTACATTAGTGTGAGTAGACAGCTTACAGGACATAATGCCACACCATGTGTGTCTTTAAAATGTTCTGTCCTGAGAATGGGAGAAATCAACACATAATGTGCAACTGCAGGTTTTTAAATTTTGCTTTCCTATTAGTCCTTGTATACAGTGGGGTATTTTTTAACTCCTTTGAGAACAGTGACAAGCCTGACTTGCTAGTTACTCCTGTAAGTTGACAGCCTAGACTGGTGCTAGGCCAGTAGCTTGTGACTGCCCAGTGGGCCAAAAATAAAAATGGTAAGTGTCTCATAAGCTTATGATCAAAACCAAAGTTTCCTTGATTGTGAGAATTAAAGACAGCCCACCCCTAAAATCCTAACCCGAAATTTTAATGTCAGCTGCTGAGTGAGCTAAAAAGTTAGCAGTGATAGGAGAAAGAGTACAGAATTTAAACTTAAAAAGAGTAGGCTTGGATTACATATAAGAAAGAAATTCTTCACTGGGAGGGTGCTGAGTCACTGGAACAGGTTGCCCAGAAATTGTGAATGCCCCATTCCTGGAGTTCTGATCAACCTGGTCTAGTGGAAAAAGATGTTCCCGCCTGTGGCTGGGGAGTTGGAACAAAGTGATCTGTAAGCTTCCTCTTGACCCAAAGCACCTTCTGATTCTCACAAGTAGTATGGGTCTGACTGGTAACATTTTTGCTGTCATTTGATTTTTAAGTCACCGAAGTGCCAACAGATAAGAGAATACCAGAAGCAGTGGGTGGGTTTTTGGTTTCTTTTGAGCTTCCTCTTTGACAACCTCTAACACAAGATGGACTGTACTTTCTCGTGTTCTGTGCTCTGTCTCAGCATTTCAGGTTTTGCCTTTTTCAGCTCTCTGAAACAGGCTTTGCTGGCACTGTGGACCCATACATGCTGCCTATCAGCAGCTTCAAAGCCTTTGTAAGCCTCATATCTAAGTAATGATGGCATTGCTAAGTAACTTTGAAAGGTAGAAGTGAAACACATGTAGTACATTAGGAAATATCAGTGCTGTTTCAGATATAATTCATGCTGGAGAATTAAGGAAGTAGCTTAGAGCTGACACTTTTTCAGGATCACCCACAGGAGCTGGTGGATGGTCTGTTAATCAGGCGTATGAAGGCAGGATAGGCAGTGCTTTCAGTTAGTGTGATGGATAGTAACTGGTTATCACACAATATATAGGATTCACAGGTTTAATTCCTTATTCAACAGTCTTGCATAATAATTTGTAATCTTTTAAGCCTTGTTAATGACCACGTTACCTAGATGGTAGAATAATGCAGCGTTGGTATGGTGTGCTGCTACTGATCTCTATTGCTGAGGATAGATGTTTTGGAGAGAATTTTCAGATCAGGAGCACTGATAATCTTAAACTAAAAATGTGACTCCAGTAAGAGGTTTTTTTGAAGTGATGTGGTGAACACACTGAAATATCTCTTGCTGATTGGGATAGATGTTTCCCTGTGAGCGCAATTTTTTCGTAGGTGTTAAATAAAAATTTAAAGATAATGTACATAGAACTCAATCATAAAAGCAGAATTCTATAATGTTTAATTAATGTGTGTGCTTTTCTGTTTTCTTTTCATCCAGATTAATGATGAAAAATATTTGTCCAATAAGAAGTTTCCTTATTTAGAATATAAATGAAAATAACTGTAATGTGTGGCTTGTTGGAGGGGGGAAATTATTGGCATTTTAAAAATGTAACTACAGACTGCATGTACATAATTATGAAACACTAATTACTTAAAGGTCACAGAAAGAGTTTTCAGTTTTTTTTAATATTCCATGGTTTCCTTTTTATAAAGCAGAGTAATTAAATTCCCTATCAACCATTTTCATGAGGTGTCATTTTATTCCATTATTCTAAATAGAAATATGTTGAATTTATGCTGGTATAGGACTACTTATTCTGCTATTTGCTTTTTTTGCTGATTGACACATGTCTGGAAGACACCTTAAGAAACAATATAATTAGTCTATTTGCATTGCCTGGAATTAGGTGACCTTTGGTTTTGGCAGTAATTAGACTATCCCTGCTGTACGCTGTTACTTGCTGGTAGTCACTAACCAGGCAGAAAAGGAGTCCAAGCAGCTCATTTAGCAAACTACAAAAGCTTTTCAAATGTCATTAAAATGAACAGGAAATTATAATCAATAGTACGGTCTCATTTTATGGATGTGGCCCACAGATAAAACGTGGCTAGAACAGTTATTTATTGAGCCAAACCCCCCCTTAAAATAAAGGAGTTTTCTCCAGTGCCACAGCACCTGAAAGCATGTGCGTGTTCTGTTTTCTTCTCAGGACATGTGTATGTAGGTGTACTTCATAACTGGTTCTTCAAGACTACTGAAAATAGTTGTATGTTTTATAGCTGTATATTTTATTTGTATAATCCAAAGCCAAAACTCTTATATCTATCTCTTATATCATGATCCAATGTAATTTTTTTTTTCATAAAAGATATTAAATGTAACATGGTAAATTTTTTTACACTATTCACAGAGACTAGAAAAATCTCTGAAAACAAATCCCCAGGTACTTGCATGCTTGATCATACATGGATGATATCCTCCTGCATGAATCCAGCCCTGCAATAAGATAAATCTGGGTTGCCATTACAACAAATTGAAGGTTCATGCTTTCATTTCTAGCAGCTAATTGAGGCACCCAAGTTGATAGACTGGATTAAATAGACTCCTAGATTAGGTCTCGCTTCTGTGCTTCAAGTTGCATGGTAGAATGAATCAAAATTGTATGGTACCTGTAGTAAATTGCTCACCAGAACTGAATTTTACAAAATATCAGGACTATGTTGAAGATTTACCAGTAAGTAATGAGTGCATTGCATAACCAGGTTAAGATAATTGAATCCATGCATTTTTGTGATCGGCTTGTAGCACCGTAGCTCTAAAAGACAAATGAAGCATATTCACAGGACAGTATTAAAAACCAGAAATGACCACATTCAACTAACTTCTATGATATGCTCTCATTTTGTTGATCACAGTGACTGTGAGTTAAAAGTAATTTCCATTCCATGGGCCTGAAAGGGTTAAAAATGGAAGACTGGCCAAGAGAAAGAGTTGTTTTTAGAATTTTGTTTGGCTCAAGATGACCTTGCATCTGGGGGATACTAAGAATATTCAGTCTGGAAAATGTCACATTGTTTTCTGTCTTTCTTGGGAAGTGGAATTTTTATAGAAGATAACAGAATGCTGTAAAAGACCTAAAAATCATTCTTCACGGGCCGAGGCCTGTGAAGTAAAGTAGGGAGGGATATAAGAAGCTTGGATACTGTAAAGCACAGCGTGATGAATAATTGTACCTGCTCCAGGACTTGTTGGTATGTGAGCCAAGAATGGTGGGGTGCTTTTTGCCCCTGCTAAGATGGAATAAGCTTCAGCTGTTGATTGTGGCCGTCTTGGTGTTATCTGCATATATTTGGTTCACACACTGAATACCAACAAAGTGTTTGGGTTTTTTTTCAGAAGATTGTTGGAATCTTTTGAACGAAGGTTAAAAACACAAATACTTAATATTTTTGTGAGGTTATTATAAATATGTATTATCTAGTTTATATACAATGTCAGAAGAGTTATTCTCTTAGATGAGTGCATTGTATGTATACTATAGCTCTGCATGCAATTTTATGTCTCTCTTTCATAAATAAGCATCAGATGTTCAGGATTTAATTTAAATTCAAATTAATGTTAACATAATGTAGAATTAAATGCATTTGAATTAAGTAATTTTTAATCTGAAGCAGCAGATATGCTTTTCACTGCTGACACCTCTGCTTCCAGTCCTCAGCCAGCAAGTGGATTGGAAAGGTCAGAGAGTCGAATTTTCTTCTTAGGAAATTTAAAACACTCTAGTCCCACATCATAGAACACTCATCTTTCTGTGGCCAAAGGAAATAAAGTAGATTTACTATACTATACAGATGCCCGTTTCTCTCTGTAACTATTTGTGCCTCTGAATAAAAAGTTATCTAAGTTATCTGGAATGCCTAATTTCAACCTAAGCATCTGATTCTAAATTTCAAGATTGAAATACATCGATCACACCATTGTCTAAACTTTGACAGCTGTGTTGGAGTATCATGCAAGACCTCAGCTGAAAGAAAAGCTAGCTTTAGCTCCTCACATTGCCATTCTGTGTAGTCAAACCCCACCACCAAGTTCACTGAAAGAAGGCCAGAGACCGAGGTTACTGTGCCACCCTATTTTTCAGTTGTTTGGTCCTTTTTCTTCTATCTTTTAATCTAGAAGCCACATTATTAGAGGTCCATGTACAGGTGTTCCTCACTTGCTGAAAGAGTTAAAACTATACAGTGTCATAGCTAAGACTTCTGAACATTCAGAGGACCTGAATCAGTTTTGACAGTAACAGCAGACAGGTGGTCACAAAAATGCATAAACTAATTTAGAACATTCAGGACTTGCTATTAAAAACAGAAGATTGACAACTTGCAAACTTTTTTTTCCTCAGGATTGAAAAAATCTTTTTATTGACATTCTATAGTCTTTTGAAACACTGGTTCAGTGAGGTGTCAAACTTATAAATGGAACATTCAATACAAAATGGTTTATTTTCACTTTTTTTTTTTTAAATCTGTATTAGTAGATTTGATTTTTTAAAAATACCAATCGCAGAAAATATTGTTATCTATAAAATTACATCATGTGGATGCACGCCAAGAGCACCATTGGCAGAGAGCTAGACTTTAATAGATTGAACTGTCTGAAAAATCAGACACGTTATAATTGTCTGATGAAGCAGAAAGATAAAGGCACATCGATAGGCTTCTTACCCTGACCCATTTTAGATATATTTGTATCTAAATACAATCACATCATAAACTTCTTTCTTCTCATTAATTTTTGACAATGTGTATCAGTTACGTCGAACTAGGTTTGGACAATGAGCTAAGATTGCATCCTTAGTTTTAATAACTATTGTTCTCTGAGTTTCACATTGTATCACTGCCAGTGGTGAAATATATGAAATTTTGCTCCTCATTTCAGGTATAAGAATGGAAAGCAGACCCTCTACAATGTGACTCATCCTTGAGACAGTGATACTTGGTTATAGTATTTAATTAATTGCGCAAAATATTAATCAATCTCTATAGTGAATCAAGAAAACTGAAATTTTTAAACAATTCTTAAGTGTGAACTGCTTTGAATGATCTCTGACCAGACTTGGACAAACAGCCACTGAAAGAAGTAAAGCAAAGAAAGCATAGATTTTTAAATTTTTTGTTCCTTATATTAACTTGGTAATACCTCTCAAGGCTATTTTTGGAATTTTCCCATGCAGCCACATCATTTTACTTCATAAATTGCCAAACATATTGATGATAATGTTTTATTTTGATAGTGAGAAATTATATAATGCAGAAGCAAGGGGCTGGAAGTAATTGATTGAGTGCCATATCATGTTACTTTTCTTCATGAACAGATTTTTGTGTTTGTCATTTCAAGTTTACTGAATCCCTTATTTTTTGAACTGCTGGGTGAAGGTAAGTGATGTTGAATAGCCTAATTTAAAACAGCATAATGATAGGCAAATTCAACTGAAAATATATATCTAGCTGAGGGTTAAAATAATGCAGGATGTTACTCTTTGCTATGTATTTTGTTTTGGTAGTATTCTATGGATCTGTAGAAATATGGAAAGTAACACACACACACACACACCCCTCTTTTGCAGAATCCCAAAATGCAATTTCAGCACATTCCCTGGATAATGAGATGCAAATACAGTTATTTATTAGTATTTTGAGTAATATAAAATCTTAGTGCAAATTTCTGAAGTGTGGTCTATCCACATTTAAAAAGACACGTAATACACAATTGGTGTGCAGATGCAGATATAGTGGTTGTGAAACTATGAATTATTTTAGTCAATTATATTATTAGGGTGGATCATTATCAGAAGTGGAAAATGAAAGCTCTCTAGATGTTACTAGAATTAAAAAAAATAAATTGAAGCATATACTTTAATAATTTGTAATGATTTTCTGCATGGTTAAGGATTTGAAGGACACTCTTGGGTTTTTTTTTTTTTTGGTTTTGGGAAAGTGCATTATCTACAAACAATCTCCTTCACCTATGGCTGATGTTGAAGTCACAGTTATATTAATGTCATCTCTGTTGTACCTGTTAAAGTAGCAGATGCACACTTGGGGTTGGTTGAGCATGGAAAGTGTTCTCATTTCTTGTGCACAGCATTCACTATTTATTCAAGTTTAAAATTTCCTGGAATAAGCCACATGTAATTGACATTCAGTATTTTCAAATTCATAAAGGGCAAAAGGTATTTTCTTTTCATTGCTTCCAGTTTAGACAACTTATTTTCCTAATTGACATCTTAAAAATATAACATCATTATAAAGGAGCTGAAAATGTCTCAAATTATAGCCCACAAAAGGTTCTGAATATTAAACCTACTAGTACACCACACTAAATATAATCTACCTTTTCAATTTCCTTAGAATTGTTACAGGAGAAACAGTAATGATATATACTTGTATACAGTAGTCCTAGATGTACAACAAAGATGCCTGTAGAAAATGTTTGCAAACTTGTGATTTTTTCATTCATAAGGAGTAGGGAATTATTTCTTACTAAAAATGATTTAAAAAGTGATTCACAGTTGTTTTTGCTTTAACAATTTTCAAAAGACAATAAATTTCTTCTAATAGTCTTTTAAAATGTAGTTTCTAAACTAGTTTGATTCAATGGGAAGTGTAAAGGAAAGGCTTTGTCTTATGCCATGAATTTTCTAGTAATCTGCAAATACCCAGAGATGCATTTGTGAAAATATCTTTAGCTCAGAAGTCTGTGAAATCAGAAATTTAGGAAAAAAACCAGAAACATTTACTGACCCTTAACTACAAAAGTATCTAAACCTATTAAATTTTGTATTAGCTCTGGAACTACCGAAAGGGGATTAAACTTACATTTTCATGAGGATTAGATTTTAAAATTATTTACTAGTATTATCTCAGACTCGTTGCAAGTACTTTACCTCCTGCAAAACAAAACAAGAAGTCAATATCAAACATTTTGTTATCCTCAGATTTTAGTTTCTATATTTCTTATAATAATAAGGGTGGAATTTACAGCAGCTAAAACATGGATGCATACAAGTTATCTATTCAATTTTATACATAAATACTGTAATTGTAGTGACCCATTTTAATTTAGAGGTGTTCATTACTCGTTTAACCTGCAATAATTTTAAATAATAAAAGGAAATGGGTCTAGAGTGTTTCATCTGCAACCATTTCCCCTTCTGTATTTCTCATTCTACCAAGTAAGAAACAGAATAATCAGAAGTTCTTTGAAAGATATTAAAACAAGGTGTCATCAACCGCCTAAGATGTTAAAATAGAAAGTTGTCACTGACATTTTACCTATGCAAAGAGAGAGTTCTAATCTCAAGATGTGGAGATAAAAAAATGACAGTTAAATGGTAAATAGAAGTACAGTATAAAGGTGCCACTTCTCTTTTGCATCTCTAGCTGCTTTCCTTCTCAGCCTTATTCAAATTTATTGCTGATTCTTTTCAAGGCTGTAAAATCCTGGAGTGTAACACAACCCCACATAATGCTTCTCTCAACTTTTATAGTAGAGGTATGATTTACTATTGCAGTAAAACTCTGCTATCAAGTATTTTCTAACTCATTTTATCTCTTCTGTTGATGAATAAAATGTAAAATGAGATTCTCATATGAATATATAATTGAATACAGAGTTACATATCACAAACTACTTTGAGAAACAAAATAGATTTAGAAGTGTTAGTTTAACACTGATGCAAAAATGTCTCATGATGTGTAATTCTGATCTTTGACATCCTGGAGCTTCATCATTTAAGCACACTGTCAAAAAACAAACAAACAAACAAAAACCTAGAAAACTTTGACTCTGTGATTGTAGGGACATACAGTAATTTCTGAGTAATTTCTGTGTTTGATAAAATAATTGGATAATTACTCATCTTTTCATAGTGGAGTTCAAATCTAATCCTAAAACAATATTGTCCTAGCTGTTTCTATATATTCCAGTTATGCTTCACTTTTTTTATCAAGAGTTACAGTCCTAAATTATAGAATTCCAAATTCTTTGCAAAGAAAAATACATAAACCATTCTATTCATACAAAAATTGTCATGCACCAACAAAGTAGATTTTACACCTACTGACTTTCCCCTTCATTCTTTACCCATTACTTTTACAATACTTTTCTCAGTAATGTTGCATGATTATACTAATAGCGTGTTAAAATGAAGAAAGAAAGGGAAAAAAAAAAAAAACAACAAAAAATAATGCTGTATATTTCCTGCAGATGTATGTGAGTGCTTTGAATGCCACATTTTAGAAGCTTTGCCATCCACATGGTAAACATGCTACCCCCTGTGGCTTAAAAGCAAGTTTGGTTGATACTGAATTCAGTGAGTTTTTTTGCACAGGTCTGTGTGGTGGAGTTGCAATTTAGCGTAAAAGAACAGCTTGTAGTCTAAAATGTGTGGCATACAGGAACTGTGAGATGCTCAGTGTGGACAGAGAGATGGGAGTATGTTCTGACTCCCGTGTGCAAGGTTTTCTGCATGGAACTAACCTGGGCATGAATGGAGATGGTACGTGCCCTGCTGACTTGGCTTTTGTGCTTTTATTGCAGTGCTCGTACCAGACCTACACACTGTGTCTCTGCTGGTTTCTCTTCTCAGATGAACAGTGGGAGCTGCACTTACTATTTGTTACCAATTCTTTTTCCTGTTTGCTGCCCTGTCAGATTTACTTGAAAGAATTTTTGGAGTAGTGGAAAAAATGTTACAAGAAGACTGCCATTTATAAGAAGCCTTTTTATTAGGGTTTTTTGAAGGCTCTATTTTTTTTTTTTCCATGAATGTTCTCAAGCTTTTGAAATGTCTTTTCCTTCTGAATTGAAGCTAAATCTGAAAATTCATATGAAGGGATTTAAAAAAATTAATTTTAGTTTAATCACTTTTATTTAAATTCTATTTTGTACTTTAATACACAGAATAATATAAATAGAAAATGAACAGGATGACAGTTCATGTCTGCCTGTGACAGCATGGTTTGGGATTTGCTAACCTAGTAGATCTCTTTCAATTCTGTGAATAGTAATTTCAGAAGAAAGGATTAAAGACAGTCATCATCATCAGCTTTTTGCTTCTTTGAAACAAAATTTCAGCAAAATTACTACACTCTGTGGGATTTTTCACTGTTCCAGTAGAAAATATGTTTAATATACATTTTAGGAGTTACTTGTAGAAGTAGACTACCATTTTGTAGCAAAGGTGTATGCAGAACAGCACTTTGAGTTTGTGCCAGCTTTTTTCTTCAGCATGGGTTGCTAGAAGATGAAATTGTGCTGGTAACCTTGAATTGCTCTTATAAATCAGTAATCCAATAGCAATCTTCTACCTGCGTTTTTCTTCCCCTTCCTATGGGGTTTTAATTTAGAGTGAATGAATGAACCAACTCATTTTTTAGTGAACTGCATCATTTGCAGACGGGAAAGGCAGGGTGCAAACCAGAGAACTGAGCCCTTACTGCCTTGTAGCCCTATGGAAGCAGAAGATTTGCATTAAGAAACAATTGCAAACAGGAATCCTATACTGAAGGACTGTGCTACTCAGAAGCTAAGTATTACTTACCAAAAGACAAGAGGCTTATATAAGTACGTAATAACTATCTCAGGAACATTGTAATAGCAAGCTTTGAGAAAGGAGATTTTAATTACAACTATTTGAGAAATTAGAACCTTTGGCAAAGAAAGGGGAAGAGGCTTATCTGAAGTCAGAAAGAAGAGCAGGGTATTAAATTCATGTTTCACAATTTTTAGTCCCTGCAGTAAATGCCTTAACACCGGAGGTGTGTATAAATCACTTATCTCACTTAATCAATTGTCCTCCATTGCAGAGGAGTTTGGATTAGTAGCATCTGTTTTTCTCATTTTCTGTCTGCCTTTGGCAAAAAGCTTAGTCTTCTGAGAACCAAACTGCTAACTAAAGTCTTTGGGCTTAATTTAAGAGCTTGTGGTTGAAGCTTAATGGTTTATGATGTATGAGAGGTCAGAGCAGATGATCTAATAGACCCCTCTCACCTTAAACCATACAAAACTACATAGACTTCTGAAATATGATAAAACTAGAGCCAGTGTCACAGATCACAGTGATAAATGCTGAACAAAACCTTCTGCTTGGCTGCAGCCTGAGAACAGACTGAGTATGAATATCCCAGTGCTATGAAGAGATTCAGCCTCCCCTTGCATGCCAGAGAAGAGCAGCAGTGGGGGAATCTGAAGTAGGTGCACCTTGTTTTATAGCTGGCATGTTTTGTAAAAAAGATTTGTTGGGAAGTAAGCTCATACGTAAAGAAATACGTTAAATGCTTAGTATTTCAAGAATGAGGTTCCTCTAAATGAAAAGCTCACAGTTTCTTATCAAAGGAACAAAAACTGTTATATGCAGAGGACATTGATTTTTTTTTTTCAGAGTTTTTTGGCTTTGGTTTAACTAAGATTCTCTTGAAAAAAACCAGTGAGTCTGAAGGAAGGAACTGAGTTCATTATGGCCACTGAGCTGAGAAATTTCTGAAAAACACAATATATGTGGGTTTCTAAAAGAGTCCGAACCCATTTCAATATTATCCTGCATCCTGTGTGTACTAGTGAAAAATGCTGCTTGAGAAAATGGTTGCATGTCCTTGATTATGAGTGTGTTTCAGTCACAGCAGGCTGGCAGTTCAGGCTCCACTGAAAAACTACTGCAGGATAGGAGCTAATTAGACAATGCATCAGATGTGGAATAGTTTTTGTATACATATTCCAGAAAGGAAAAAGCTGCCACTTTCAGAGGTGTACAGGCAAAATAAAGATAACTGACAGCCATATCTAGCTCATGAAATATGCGCGGAGGCAACAACATTGCATTTCACTCCAGCTGTTGTCATCCTTTCCCCCTGTCCTCTCCTTCACTGATCAGCATGACTGCTCTTGCTATAGCTTGGAAGATTTACTCGGCAAGTAGGTCTTGTGATGTAGGACACTGCACTGCTGGCTCTGCTGCCCTTGTGAAGGGATAAGGGCCTAATACCTTATAAAGATCAAAAGGCATTTAGGGAAGAGAAGTTTTGTGCATAAGATTTATTCTTCTATTTTTTTTTTTCTCTTTGAGCTCAGATTTTTAGCTATTGTCATTAAAACACGGAAGTGGACATTAAAACAAGTGGAGCAGGACCACATTTTATAAAGTGTGAGGGAGAGATGTTGCTGTAATCAAGGTATAAGATAAGAAGATGGATAGAGATTTCAGTCGTGTAGACATAGATGAGAAATGGCTTTCTTAATCTGTCAGACTGAAAGAGTCCATCAAATTTAGGCAAAATCTGGACGTAAAGACCTAGAGAAAGGAATCTAGAAATATTATTTAAAACAGCATTGTTTTATTGTCACAACAAAAATAAGAAAGCAATAAAAAATTTCAAAAGCACATTAATTTCCTTTTAGGTCAGTTCCTACATACAAGCATAAATTCTGAATGCACAGAATTCCTCAGATGAAGACTATAACTTTCTAAAGAACCACATAATAAGAAATTAATGCTGTGCTAGCCAAAATAAAGTTGCTTAAAGCCAAAAATCCAATACACACTTATGTTATTAAAGAGGTGTAAATATCAGGTAAATACTACAGGTAGATACCTAAACACGGTGTCCAGAGAGATGCAACAAATCTGGGGAAGAGTCTGAGGTAACAGGGGTTGTTTAGCCTGGAGAAAAGAAGGCTCTGGGGAGAGCTTAATGCTCTATGACTTCCTGAAAGGAGGTTGTAGTCAGGTGGGAGTTAGTCTTTCTCCCAAGTAACAAGTGACAGGGGAAGATGAAATGGCCTCAAGTGGCACCAGGGGACCTTTAGATTAGCTACTAGGAAAAATGCCTTTACTGGAATACCCTGAATGGGCTGCCATGCAGTCACCATTCCTGGAGATGTTTAAAAGATGTGCAGTTGTGGCACTTGGGGACAGGGTGTAGTGGTGGACTTGGCAATCGACTTGTTAGTCGATGACAAGTCAATGATTTTGAAGATCTTTTCCAGCTTAAATCATTCAGTGATTTTATGATTCCATCTTTCAGGTGATGCCTTAAGTTTTAGTTTCATAGTTTCCAGATTCTGTATTGCACATACTGTAGTATATAACTCTGAACTTCATATAAATGTAGCAAGTTCTCCTCACAGTTCAGTTAGATAGAACAATCTTTTCCCAGCCTGAGAACTAAGGACAACATTGCAGCTCCAGGCCCAAAAAGTATAAGCAACAGTGAATTGAAGAGAGCAATCTGGGAGGATGTGACTTCATAACCTAAAGCTGTAATTGGACAATTTATCCCAGTATGTAAATGGACCAAAATTTATGAAAGTGTAAAAACTCATGATCCAGCATCCATCCTGGGGGTAGCTTCAACCAGGCTCTAGTACTGCCCAAGGTGTATCCTTTGAAGGCCTTTTTAATACATACCTACTTTATTCCTTTAACATTGTCTAGCCCCTGCTCTAGGTAGCCTCTCAAGTCATCACAACTTACCCTGAACACCCATATTGACTGAGAGACTGCAAATCTCTTATTCCCAGAAAGAAACTAAAAATATAAAAGCAGCTTCATGGAATAAATTCACAACTGGCAAAACTGGGATTTTGATGGGATTTCAACAACATATGGTTAGCTGACAAAAATTTCTGGGAAATCACAGAATATTCTGAGTTGGAAAGGACCCACAAGGATCATTGAGTCCAACTCAAGTAAATGGGCCATACAGGTTTGAATCCACAAACTAGATGTTATTTACTGAGTGTTCTGACCATCTGAACAAATTCTGTGATATGTTGCTCTTCATCTTATGATTTGTGCATAACCTGATCTTTAGAACATTGTTGTCCAGCTTCCTCCTTTCCAGTTTTTGTGTAGATGAGTACCTGTTGTGTTAGTGATTTCATGGTGACTCTGCAAGTCAGTTGGAATTAGGTTGCAAGTGCTAATGAATTTCGGGTTGTATTAGAAATTAATAATTGTAGCAGAAACATGAAATTGGCCTGAATAGTATGAAAAAGCTCTCTAAATAAACATAGAGGTGTGTTACAAATATTCTACTAAAGGAATGACAATACAATGAAAGAGCTGGGGCGCTTGGTAGTCTTTGGGCTGGGATTTTTCTTGGTTTGTTTTTCTTTTTATTTTAGGTTGGTATTTGGTTTTTTGGGGGTTTGGTTTTTTTGTTTGTTTGTTTGTTTGTTTGTTTGTTTGTTTGTTTGTTTTAAAGGAGGAAAAATCTACATTTTTACCTACACATTAAATTAGATGTTGACTTCTGTTCTTATGTAAGTGCACCAGAGTGCAGATAAGGAAACAATATGCCTATATATAGAGAAATTTTAGCCAGCTAAAGAGAACGAATATTATTGAAGGACACATTAAATCATCTTTTTCTTTTTAGCTTTACTAAATTTAAATCAGAAGATTTAAGGATTTAAATTTAAAAATGTCAGGCTAACTAAGGTAACTACACCCTCCCTAATCAAACACCATCAATACAATAAGTCATTCTTGCAGAGGTTGCACTGCCTGGCACACTGCCTCTTAGTTCCTGGAAGAGTGATTTCCTTGTCAGCTTTTCTGGTGATGAGAGGGGGTGGGTTGGGGTTTTTTCATTCTTTGTATTTAGCAGGTGTCAGGATACAAAAATAACTTCTCAGTTATGCAGTTGGGATTCACTTCTTATGTCAGCATTATGCCACTTAAGTGTGTCCTCACTGAGGAGATTTTGGGCTGTGTGTGACCTCTATATCCAATTCCACATTACACTTATAAGAATTAAACCTCACTGAGGTATTCTCTATGTTGTGATAGAAATGTCAGAATTTTCCTGAAGAATTTTCTGATTTTCCGTTTACATTACAGCCTTTTACCATTTTCTGCCAAGACAGCATATTATGTTTTCTTCTTATGACTGCTTGCTGCAAGGAAAGGGTTAAATCAATACAAAGATAATAATTTTGAGCCATAAAAGTAGAATCTGAATTGTGGAGTCTAGATTCTTTATACACTAAAATGTGTATTTTTTTTTTAAACAGTGATATATGGCAACCACAATGTTTTTGTATAAATGTGCCTATATTGGCAACCACAGGTCATAACTACAACTTAATATTAGACTTTGGCTGAAATAATGTGAGCTGGAAAGCTGAGCATTTTGAGGTGATGATGGGCTTGGGCATATAAACTTTAATCTTCCCTCAGAGGAACACAATGAAAAACGTCATTGCATTTCTTTCTGGGTATGAATGTTTAATAATAATCTTGTGTTGATAATGGAAGACAATCCAATTTTTATATAGACTGTGTATTTTTTTCAGTGCCTCCTATATTATTAATCAAGAGATGGAGGTGACAGGGGACAGATGAAGTAATTTGGAGTTACCCTGTTTCTTCCTTGCTGGGATGAGATAGGGGGTAGCAGAGAACAATTGCTCACCCTCCATGAAGGTCCTCTTGCACATGGATTGACTTAATTGACTTTCCTGCTTAATACTCCAGACGATGTAACGAGCTGATAGAACAGGTGGTATCGCTTAACAGATGGATACTGCATGCTATCTGTCTTTAAAGAACTGAAGTGATGATTTTGATTTGCTTATCTAGTATCTTGCTGTAGCTGGGTTTTGAATGAGGTCTTCCTAATTATGAGTAATTTCACAGCTGAGTGACTTTATTCTTCTATTAGTAAGAGCCACACTAGTCCTCTTTAGGCACATGTATATCTATTATTGCTAGCAAGTGTCCTTTCTTTCTTCCACTCCAATAGTTAAGGTTTTTCTTTCTAGCTGCTATTTGTTTCAGCACAGTAGGCATCAGAATAAAACAACCCCAGTCTTCTGTGTGTGTGTGAGGAGACAACTGAGGAGTAGGAGCTCTCTCTGTGCATAGGTAAATTTCAACCTTAGATACAAGCAACATATATACAATGCTAAATGTTGGCAATTCAATGCCAGTTGGTATCTTCACTTCCAGTCTAAATAGGGCATGGAATAACAAATAGGGCACATAATTCAGCTGTCTGCTGTAAGATTAGAAGTTTGTGAAAGGTGGGTATGCGGTTACAGGTTATCATAAAAGTAAATTGCATTTACTGGTGGGTAAAAATGTTGTGAACTAATTTCACCAGTCCATTTCAGACCTTTTCATTTAAACTGACAGAAGCAAATTATGGTGCTATAGCTCATTCATCCATGATTTCACGCTCCTGCACCCTAGGAAACAAGACGCAAATCTCAAAGGGTTTCTCCGTGGTAAAACATTTTTAATTAGTAAATAATTCTGAAGCTGTGCATCCAAAGGAAATCCTCACTAAGCAAGCCATATTGTCACTTCCAATGACAGCACTTCCAGATTTCTCAATGGCTGTGTGTATTGGTTCAATTTTCACAGTAGCTTTTTCTCCAAAGAGAGGAGAGAGTCAGTCCTGAACACTGTTGTTGTTTCTTGCCAGTTAGACTAGCATACAAATTGAGCCAAGTTTGCCTTTGTGGAAGTATTTCAGTCTGCAATCCATGAGATTTACAATTAGAAACTAAAAAGTGAGGATTGAAAAATAGGAGGAAACGTCAAAAAAATATGCATTTATTTTAAAAGATGTATGGTCAAAACCACAATTTTCTGGTGATGGCTTTAAAAGATGGAAATGGGGCTGTCTTTGTAATGTCATTTTGCTTTAATTCATAATAAATAGAAACAACCAGAACTTCTAGGCTAGGATCAAGAGAATATAAATAAAACAAACAGGAAATAAACCTGTACCATAGTTCCAAAAGAGTTAAAAAAAAAACCAAACAAACTTAACAAAGAGGAATGAAAACAAAAGTTCAGTTGCTTTGATCTTCTTCCTCTAAGCAGGACTGTCTTAGCAAGGCATCCTCCCTCCCTACCTGTTGGCAAGTTGCCATGGTATATCCACTAAGAACAAATTATATTTAATAATTATTATGAAGTTTCAGAATCTAGCACCCAGAAACCATTATTAATGTTGCTTACTGGAGACTCAAGTCCGCCCCCCTGTGTGTAGGAATTGCAATACAAGTATTTAACTACATAATCATATGTCAATCATTATATCCAAAGAATCTTGATCCTATTCAGTGCACAAGATCTTCAGTCTAATTTAATGAGCTAAATTCAATATTTGCCTTCCTCCTTGTTCACTATCTGTTGATGTTATTTGTTGCAGTGTTCATATCCTGTTTTGAAGAGAGTGCTATTAGTTTTCTCACGGAATTTGCTATGACATTTATCACTACTGTTTCTGAATGCTTTGCAAATATTAACCCACTGTTTCTGCACTCCACTGAAGAAGGATGCTAGTATCCTTTGTGACTTTGAAGTGGCACATAAACCACTGTTGTATACATGATCTCAAATCTCACACTCTAAATTGACCATTCAGGAAATACAGAACAGAAACTAAAGGAGAAATTACATGGCTTCAATAACATTTCATCTTCCTTAGACGAGGTCATGCATTGGTTTTAGTCAATGTAAAGTAAATGGCTTTGACAGAAATCCCACTTTAAGGATGATGTGTTTAACATGGCATCCTTGGTATATGCCCATTTCTCTCCACTGGCTTGAAAAGTAATCTATTTTTTTTTTTCACTCTAATTGGTCATTTGTAGAAAATGCAAGAACTTCCTCAGTATAGTGAAAGTAGGGATAAAATCTCATTGAGTGGGATTCATCATATATCTTTTCCAGGAACATTATTAAACCTTTAACCTATACCTTTGAATACCTAGATTTGGAACAAATGATCCATTCCTGATCACTAGAATACTATTTGCTACTGAAGTTTTCTTTATTCCCAGGAGAGTTCTGTTCTATTGCCCTTGAATCAAGGAGTATTTTCTCTTAGACATTTTCTTTGTGGATTTTTCTTTGTCTTTTCCATCCATTTCCTAGTCCAAACTGCTCAGGCCAGCTAGAGGCTTTTATTCCAATTCTTTGTAACATTTGCTTCCTTTCACTACCTTCCTCTTTCTCTGCTGTCAAGTAAGAATCAATATCTATCCTTACTTTGTCCTTGGCTTGTCATACCTACTTGGTGTTACCCAGTATCTTTGTGTGGCCTTTCATTTCATTCTTCTTTCCTAACTACAAGGTTCAAACTACTTCCCTGACTTCAGTCCTCTTTTTATCCAGTTTCAGTCCTGTCTCTGTCATGTTTTTTTTAAAAGACTCAGCCTCATTTCCACTGCCTTGGTCAGTGCACATACCTTCCTTTTCAGTGATCTAGCTCAGGTCCCCTTGGGGATCTAAATTTGCCTCTTACATCTGGCTCCAATATACAAAAGTAAGTGTTGCTTTCCCATAAATGACTGTTTTCTTAAACAATGCAATGCATTAAAAATAACATTCAGGTTTGCTTTCCTGGATTTTAGTTGTTAAAAGAGAAATCAATAAATAAATTATAAGTAAAAAAAACCAAACAAGCCAAACAAAACCAAACCCAGAAACCAAAGCACCACATTTAAAGACATTGTAAAATCTGGCTGAAAACATATCTGCCTTGCTAACTCCTCTCCCCCAAATCATATGTTCAGCAATTGATAGGAATGAAGCTGTTCTATAGTGTTTACTTTCTTCAGGCTTTCATAGTCTAAACTGCTGCAGAGCAAAATTAACCTCCTTCTCGTCAGTCTCCTGCTGCTCAGAGAGTTTTGAATAGCAGCAGGAAAATATGAAGAAAGGCTCTTGTCAGTTTTAACTCTGCTGTAGCCTGTCAAATCTTTGGGTTACAGCAGTGGCACTCCAGCTGTCTGTCTGCTGATTTAGAAAGCAAGTACCACATTGCCTTCATTGAGTTTACAGTTTCAAGACCATTTTTTCAGAATTTTTGAAAGAACTCAGATTCTGCAGAAGCTGATAAGAGCTTGGAAAGAATGAATGAATTCACTTATAACTCAGAGCAAATTTCCAGGTTGATATTAATTTAGTTCACCCATGTAAGTGAACTGGAATTTAAGTATTACATTGCATTTTGATATCCTGATATTTCTTTATGATGAATATCTCACAGAGTGTAATGAAATTAACCCAAATACTAGAAACATCACAAGAAAGTGATCTTGCTGAGTGTTCAACTGAATGAACACAGATAGGCAAATGACTCTTTTAATATTTGAGTGTGTCTCAGAGGAATTATGAAGGCAAGTACAGACATATAAGAATCTAAAGCATCAGCCACCTTATAAATACTTTTCTTCAAAGATATTTAAAAGATTTATTTTTTCTGCCGATACACTATTATGGTTTGTCTTATTGACATCATTTGGAGGATTATATACTAATGATGCTTCATGTGAATATCAGATAGAATCCTCATCTTGAAATCTGTAGTTTCTTGTTTTTTTCAAAACAAAAGAGCAAGTGAAAGATCTTTACCCTGTCCGGCTTCATGAATGTATTGCAGCTCCTGTAGTGCTCTCCTTCAGAGTCAGAATGCTATGCGGAATGTAGACAATGTTAGGAGATACCAGCTAGTTCCCTAACCCCCACACCTAGCCTTTACTTTGAAGCATTTTAGAATTTAGCTGTGTTGGAAATGATTTGTCCAAGTCCTTTAAAGATAACAATTGTGAAAAAAATCAAGCTGCCCTCTCTCTCCTTGGCCTGGAAAGACCTGGGTATTCTAGCTGTCTCTGCAGCCAACTCCACTAGAATTTGAAGAATTACTTCAAAGTTTGATTGTTGGTATCCCAAACCCTGTTAAACCCTGGACAATGCTTTGGGAATTAGTTTCAGAGCAATATTTAGGGTCTAAAGGAACATGTCTGTTTAATCTGGCAAAAGCCATCTCAGCAGTGTTATTAAGGCACTGAGGGAATTTTCAAATGCTGGCATCTTTGTTCTTCTTCCTCCTGGCATATATCCTGAATTGCTCCTAGATCAGAGAGATGTGAAAGTCCCTTATGATTAAGGGTCTCTTTGTGAGAGTGTGTGAGTGGCCCTCTGCCAGACCACTGCTTTTCATTTCTCTAAAACCTTCACCTGCAGATGACAGACAGTAGAGTGACTGAGTGATATCTGTTAGAAAAAAGTGAAAGAGAGGAAACTGTCATTGGAGCGTTGGCAGATTCACAAATATGTGACTATTCTTCCATGCTTATCACAAGGTGAGATAGTGGCCATTGAACTGGGTATTGCTTTGCAAAACCATAGCCATTTAAGCATAAGAAGAGAGAAAAACTTTCAGGCATCTCTTGTCATCTACGTTAGTCAGAAGCTGTCCTTGCTATTTTGCTTTGCTGATGCCTAAGCTGCTACAACTTGCTGATTTCAAGTGTTGGTAAACAATTTGAGAAGAGATGATGCTTCTGATTTAAGTAAATAGGGAATGATTAAAGCTTTTGATATCCTACTGCATCTGTACTCAACCAGCTCTAAAAGAAATTCAAGTGACGCTGCTGGATCCATGCAGTTTGATGTGGGTGTCCGTATAATGTGAGGTTCTAAGTTAATTAATGCATTTTGTACTTGGTGGGATTTACTAAACAGAGAAAAAAAACAAAACAAAACAAAAAAAAAAATCACAAAAAACCACCACCAACAACAACAACAAAAAAAAACCACCCAAAAACAAACACCACCAAAACTAAATCTCCCAACACCAAGGTTTTAGAATAATGCTTAGATACCCTTACTCTAATGTAACACATTAATCTGGTTCTAAGTCATTATTGCCTGCTTTGTCTCAGAAAGAGTGAAGCCTAGAAGATGGCAGAGTAATTATTTCTTCACCAAAGTATGTCTAAAAGATAGAAAACCTATTTCTGGAATTTACAGGGAAATTGTTACTAGGCAGAAGGATTAGGATTTTCCAAAATATTTATTATAAATGTCTACATTTCAACTCAATCCAAGTTTTGGACAGTCTCTTAAAAAACGTTATTTGTAGCAGATTTTCATAGTTTTCTGTGAAATAAAACTTCCAAACCCCTTGCACTGCCTATTATCTATGTTGGTTTGGGGTTTTTTTCCTAAAATGAATGGTGTTTACTGGTTTATAAGTGAGATTTTTTTTTTCCTGATTTCATTAATAAGGGCCAGAACCTTACCATTATTATTGTTTTCAATTTCTAATCTAGGTGTTTTAGGGAGTTTGGTCAAAATCCTTATTCAGAGCTGTTATGTTGGTTTTGTAAACTGTATTTCATATAGAAGGGTGCCAAAATCATGAAAAATGGGTGCAAATATGATACAAATGGAGGAGAGGTATTTTTAATTGAAAAGTGATGCAAACATTCAATTTTCATATAGATTATATTCTTGCATTTGCCTCTGATATAATTGTAATTCTACAGCTATGTGTAGGTGTAGCTATAGTCTCCATCAACACATATAATTTATAAGTACATCCAGTGCTATGCTGTGTAAGCACTTCTAGATTCAGGACTCTTTTAATCATAGTGGATAGACTTATCAGATAAAGAAAAAAAATATTTTTAACAAGTAAAAACAGATTCACTCATTTCTCCAAAACAAGGCAAAAATGCTGAGAATCTAAGTGCCCTAATTGCAATTCCAGAAACTTCTCATGGTATTTCTTATTTATTACATGTAGCAAAATGCATGTGAAAATTTTAACTCCCCAGTCTAATTAATTCTGCTCACTAATATTCCAACTGGCAAGTCTTCTCTAGGCTGGGCTTTTGTGGTTCTGCTGTTCCTATTTCTTAATTATTTTGCTAAAAAAATTCTCTCTATGCTCATTTGCCTTATTTAATTTCACTCAGTTGTGACTGGATCCCAAGCAAAGGTCTTCAAAGAAGAATTTTCCGCTAGTTTTTGCTTCCTTTGACCTCTAGAGCTTTCATTGGTGTATCCAGCATGTCTGCCTTTTTGGCACACCTGCTTTTGCTGCCTAGATTGTGTTAGTTCTTCCCTCAAAATCAATCGTGAGCAGCTTGCAACCAGATGCCTGATTAAAAAGTTAGCAGACCTTGAGTGCAATTACTTCAGCTCTATGGCATTCACGCATTAAACCCAGTGTTAATTGTTTCCCATTTTTGTAACGATCCTTGTAATAGGATAAACCAGAAGAGATCATTTCTTGAAGTTAAAACAGCAGAAAATAAAGACATTTACTCTGATTAATTATCTCAATATGAAATTCAAAACAATCACAAGTAAACATAGAGGGTCTTTGTGCTAGATACCAGTGAAAATTTTTCTTGGTACTGTTTGAAGTATTTATTCTGGAGCCTGGCACAATGCACACATGCATTGTATTGAAGTTTAGACAGAAAGTAGGATTGAGTAAAGCAGTTTTTGAGTTGCTGCTTTGAAGGATTGTCACACCATTATTTATACAAGCACTATTTGGGTATTATCATAGACAGATATCCATATAATGCAGTGTAAATTTACTCATACTTTCAAAGAAATAAATAATTTTGTGGTTTCACTTGGATTACAGTGATTTCACGAATATAAGCCGCACGGACTATAAGCCGCATCTCTGGGTGTTGG
>PYHW01009483.1:1071839-1111398 GCA_013186435.1 Turdus rufiventris
GCACCTCGGTTTCCTCTTCAGGGGTTGGAAATGTCAGAAAATTATTCACGTATTAGCCGCCCCTGAATGTAAGCCGCATTTCCGATGTGAGAGCAAAATTTTAGTTAAAATGGTGTGGCTTATATTCGTGAAACTGCTGTACTTTTTAATGTTATCATGTCACTTTAGTTAATGATCTTTTCATATTTGAAAAAAAAAAAATTAAAAATATTTTTACAGTAGCAATAAAGGAAAAGCGAGTGAGCTCAGTAGATGCTCACATACTAATGACGTCATCTAAGATTAAAACAACTCCTGTAATGATACCAAAACTTATATTTCTGTATTTTCACAATCATTTGATAGAAGTGTTTATGCAGAATACCATAGTGTCATAGAACTGTAGGATAGTTTGGGTTGGAAGGGACCTTAGAGATCAACTGGTTTCAATCCTCTCTGCTAGAGCAGGGACATCTTCCACCTAGATAAGGCTATTCAAAGCACCGTCCAACATGTCCTTGAACAATTCCAGGGATGGGACATCCGCAACTTCTCTGGGCAAACTGTTCCAGTGTCTTAACACCCCCAGAGTAAAGAACTCCTTCCTTGTATGTAATTTTTGTTTTCCCTTTTCAGTTTAAAGCCATCCCCCCTTGTCCTATCACTACACGTCCTTATAAAAGTCCATCTCCAGCTCTCTTGGAAGGCCATTTTTGATATTGAAGGATGATATGTATTCACCCTGAAGCCTTCTCTTCCCCAGACTGAACAGCCCAATTTTCTCAGCCTGACTTCATAGGAGATGTGTTCCAATCCTTTGATCATCTCTGTGGTTCTCTTCTGGACTCACTCCAACACATCTCTGGAGTGTCCACATTGCTGACAAAGATGTTAAACAACACCAGCCCCAAAAGGCACCCCTGAGGAATGTCTGTTGTCACTGGTCTCCACTTGGACATCAAGCTATTGACTGCAATTATTTGAGTGCAGCCAAATTCCTTATCCACTGTAGTCCATCTGTCAAATCCATGTCTCTCCAGTTGAGAGACCGTGATGTTATGTAGGGTAGGGTCAAATGCTTTGCACAAGTCCAGGTGTTCTTCCCTTATCCACAAACACTGTAGTCACATATTTGAAAGCCAACAAGTTTTACAGGCATGATTTGCCCTTAGTGAAGCCATGTTGTCTGTAACCAATTGCCTCCTTCTTTTCCATATGCCTTAGTATTTCCTGTAGGATCTGCTCCATGGTCTTGTCAGGCTACGAGGTGAGACTAACTGGTCTGTAGTTCACCAGGTCTTCATTATTTCCATCTTGTAAAAGTTGAGCTTATGTTTCCCCTTTTCCAGACAGTGGGTACAAACTTCAGTAGACTCCCATGACTTCCAAAATTTGATGGATAATGGCTCAGCCACTTCCCTTGCCAGTTGTCTCATCATGTTCCAAGGACATGAGTACCTTTAGATTCCTTAGATGGTCTTGAATCTGATAATTTCCTACTGTAGGCAGTTTTTCATTTTCCCTCCCTCCCTTTGTCTTCTGTGACTTGGATGCTGTGACTGGAGCACTTTCTGGAGATGACCAAGACAAGAAAGTTGCTACATACCTCAGACTTCTGTATATCCCAGATAATCAAACCTCCCATTTTCTTCTGCAGAGGGCTGAGTTTCAATCCTCTTCCTTTCGTCTCTGCTATACATAAATAAGTTTTTCTTGTCACCTCTGTTCCCTGGGCAAATTTAATTCTATCACATATATCCTGTTATTGCCATCACTTAATAAGGGTCTTCCTATTTTTTTTTTAAAGGTAGTTGACAATTGGATTTTACAAGGAAGTTTCGGGGGGGATGGGGACAGGGGGAATGGGGAAGAATAAATATAATTTCTATTTTTTACTGTTTTAAAAATCAAAGCATGATAATGATTATCTTAAAGCAAAATTCCTACTTATAGAACTGCAACTAAGAGATTAAAGAAATGACAATACATTATGAACACAGCAAAAGAGGCAAAGGAAGATCTACTGCTTTTCTCTCTCTCTCTCTTTTTTTTTTTTTTTTTTTTNAGAAGGAAAATATATTCCCAGCAACAACTAGAAAGCATAATAATTTAGATCCATCAAGCAGGACACTTCACTAACCACAGTAATCATGTGGAGTTGTTACTGCTACCTGTGTTATTTCCCCATGGTTCTCTTGTTGACTTTACTTCATCCAGTCTTCAATCAGATTGTAAATTTTGTAAGGGAAGAGCATTCTTTCCTATGTTATTTGAGTTTTTCCTCTCACAGAACTACTCTTCTGTTCCCTCTTCCATGTTTCCCTTCTCAGCGTTAAGCCTTTTATAGTCAAGTGAATTAAAATTATAAGCATATTTCTTCTACTTCAAATTATAAAATAATAAAGTATTTATTCTCTTCATAACATTTGCCATCTGAGCATCTTAAATAAATTCACACATATCTTGTTAGCTTTCAAAAACATCACACCTAGCTGAAAAAAAAAATATAACAAAAAGGGCAATGATCTTCTCCACTTACCAGGAAGCACAAATTTTAAGAGTTTCAAATCACTGGCAGCTGACAGCAGCTGGCTACCATCAGGAGGTTCTCAGTACCTTAAAGAGAGACCCCAGGTATCTTATTCTGAGTTTAACTGAAAACTTTATATTGATTACAGCAACTTACATTTTTATTACACATGGAATATGTCACAGAGTCTGTCTTCCAACTCGTGTACTTTAAGCACATGATCACCCTTCATCCCCTGGGTGAGAATGACTACTTATATTCCCTCACATTTTGGCTTCTCTGTCATTTTCTGTTTAGCTTAGGAACTCAGTATCATGAATTCTTTAAGATGCCACTTGTCTGACCTGGCCCCTGATTTTAATTGTTAAGATTCAGGCTAGCATTCCAGATGGTCCCCTCTACCAGGGCTGCACAAACTGGACCTGGTTGGTGTTTTGCCATTTCTAAGGAAAGTGCCAGCTGTTACTCATTTTGCTTGTTACTGAATATCATTCGAGATTATACTAGTGGGCAAAGTCCTAAAGGATATTTGGCATTACTGCTCTGGTGAATATCTGTAGCCAGTGTTATTGAGTAAGCAGTTTCATCTATGCCAGATTATCATTTTACGGGGAAAAAGGAGTAAAGAAAAAAAGAAAAGCCTACCCAAGAAATTAGAACACATCTGTCTTTCTTTTTCTTCCATCTGTCAACCCAGAGCATGTACCATATCATTTTTTTCCTAGTGTGGGAAACATTTGGCTTCCTTATTATGAAGTTAACCATGTACAGCTTGATTTTGGATTATTTTTGATACTTTTACTGTTCTTATTAGGACTGCTACTCAAAATACATTATTGCAGAGGGCTTCTAGTTTCAATTCTAGGGATTTTAATCTATCCATTTTTCTAAGAATTAATGATAAATAGCCTTGCCTCTACAGAGCAAAGCTCATACCCTCTGGTCTTTTTCAAAGTGCACAGAAGGCATTTCTCTAATATATGCATATATTAGGCTTTTGTTGTATATGATGTAGAATGAATTATTTTATATTTTTGATTGCATTCCTTTCAATAAAACTAGTTACAACTAATATTACATAAAACTATTCCCATGGAAAAGGATAATTTTGTGGTAAGCACTTATCCATATGTAGTTATACCTGCTCTTTTCCCTAATTCCAGGAAATCTTGCAGAGAAATGCCTGTTACCAAAAAGGCTGATTCAAGTCCCCTGACTGCTCTTTTCCTCCAATGCATGATTTCAGTTGTTGTGACTCTGCCTGGGTGCAACACATGTGGTATTTCAAGGATCCAAGTGTATACACCTGTGCCAAGTAGGACTTGGCTGTCCTGTAACCTGCATATATGCGAGGTTTGGTCTGACCAAAAGTGATGGATGCTTGACACCTTAGCAGTTTGGCTGGTCTGTCTTTGCATAATAGAGGCATTAAGAGAGTAATTACCTGTCAATGAAATCAGCATTCCTTATTACAGTGCAAGGCCTCCATTACCTTCTGAGGAATAACTGCAGGATTTGGCCTTTAATGAAGCTTGCTTGTCATTTCATACTGAAATGTCGATCTTGCTTCGACTGCCACATAATTTTTTTCTACGTTTTTCTTGGATATTTTGTAATTCAGAAGTTAAGGCCAGGCTTCATATACAGTTCATTAATTACACATAAGAATTTGATTTCCATTTAGAAATTAGAGAGATAAGCTACAAAGGAATATATACTTCTAGGAAGTTCAGGCACAGGAATTTGCACGCACAGGCAAAATACTGACACACAAAACACTTTATGTCAAACCAAAGTTATTATTTAATATTCTTAAAGCTTAAGAAGCCATGATCAGATTATTTTTTTTTATATCCAAGGAATACTTATTAGTATACACTGGAAAAAAAATTCCAACACCATCGTGCAAAAAAGCAGAATATGTATAATGAGTGCCTCTATTACAAAAGATAATATCTGTGAGTAATGCAATTTAGATTTAAAAGATTGGTAAAGTCAGAAACAATCATAAAAATAACAGTTGGATGACAGGAAAAACTTGGAATTTTATTGAATTTAGTGTTAGCAGAAATATTGATAAAACAATCCTAATACCATTTAGATCGGTGGAAAATTTTCCAGTGACTTTACTAGCTTCTAAGTTAAGCCTGCATTTATTCCTTCTAAGGAAATTCAAAATTGTGTGAAGAAGCATTAAAGTCTCCATTTCAAATAATTTTCTAAAACTTGTTTTGCCTGCTCTTTTCATTGTGTTTCAGTTTGGGTTTTTTTTTGTTTTTTTTAATATTACTAGCAAACTAGCAACTGCAATGTAATGATGTTTTCTTCCTCTGTTCACCCTCACTAAAGGAAAAAAACCACCATTCCATTTTCACTTTTTTTTAAGAAATAGGTGTGGTTGTCTGCCATTTTTGACTGGTTATCATCTTACTTGCAGTTCCTGTGGAAATATCTCAGACTTCCGTATCTGTGATCTGTCAACAATAGAGATCAAACCAGGCAGTTTGGATGCATTCTTTACATGCCTTGTCAACCTGTGAAGACTGAGATAAGGTGGCTTCCACAGGCATTGAGCTCTGTGATTTATTCTACAGTTTGATAATACCTCAAATCTCAAAGTGCTAGCATGCATTTTCATCCATCTGTCATAGAAAGGATCATATCAGAAAGGATCCTGAACTACTATATGTGAGAAATCTTTATTAAAACAACTCAGTTCAATTTGCCCATATATAGAAGTAATTTATTTAATAACTTTTCTAATGCTAAATTCTTACTCAGAAGTGTGTCCTGTCTGTTCAGTAGATAGCCAGTAAAGTAGAATCACGTCATAACAGCAATATTTGCCAACAATTAATTTAGGTTCAGATACAACCTATATGGACTTTTTTTTTTTTAATATTCTCTGGAAAATTAAGACACACAGGCATGTGCATATACCTTTACAATTTTTTTTAATGGCTCTGTGATTTTCATACTTTTATTTAAATTAGTATTGTTGCACAAAATAAAATGTGAGACAGAAATTTTGTGCTTGTCAGTTTGCCTAATGAAAAGTTAGAATTTGCAGAACAGGTACAAATTACCCTTGAAATGTTAGTAAATGTTGGGCTCAAAAGTCAGCAGTCCTTGGCTATTTGTATTAATTAACATGGTCATGTGTACCAGGTGGAAAATGCACAAATAAATCTATCAGTTTTAAATACTGGGATCAAAGGTAATGGCATCCGACAAATTCTGTGAAATGAGAAACTTGCTAGTGCGCACATGAGAAAAATAAATACACCAATCACTAAATTGTTTTGTGTTCAAAGTAGATGTCTGACTTCTGTTTTCTCATTTTGTAGACAGAAAATGGAGAAGTCACAGGCCAAGGTCATATAACGTTCTGTAGTTTTCTAAATGTGATTCAGTGAAAGTTTTTCGAACAGAAGCCAAGTAAAAGTAGGTGACTTAGCATCAGTTGATGTAACTTCAAAGACTTCTGCAAAGTTATTCTTTCAGGCCACTGAAAGAACTTTATCAGTGTGATTTTACTTTACTAACATTAATCTCAAGCAGCACAAAGTAGGTTATTATACAACATCAGAATATAATGGGAACTATCAAACATTTCCTGCTTATTCTAAGAGGAACATGGCATTGGCAGCATTATCTGAAACTATCCAAATGATAGTTGGAGTTCTTCTTTTCCCTATAACCTTTAATGTGTCAAGAGCATGCCATATGTAATTTGTGGAAAATACTAAAAATTGGATGGAGTCTAATAATAATAGTGATTCTTGTCAGTTCTCATTTGACTTCTGCTTGAGGCCAGCAGAAAATACATCCTAACTGTTTTTTCTCTCAGTAAGATACCGTTGAGGGTATCTGCTGTTTTGATAGTACAGCAATACCACTGTTGCATAGCTGATTTCCATGCAGTAAGTCTTTTTTTCTTCTTTCCTTTTTTATCCTGTTTGTTAATGAGGTTTTAGCTCTCTTTCTGACTAAGCTGATGATAATTTTTTTAATAGAAACCTCTGTGTGTAAGCACCTTCATAAACTTATTCTTGACTTTGTGTTTTGTTTGAGATTGTAATTTCAAATAGAGACTTGCCCCAACAGTTAACATGACATGGGAATGAAAGACCCATTATCAAAGCAACACAAAACAGTCCAAAAAAACCATTCAGCCACAGAAAATACTAGCATTCTGTGTGGATTTAGTTTTTCAAATTCTGACATTGTAAGATATTGCAAGACAGATGTACATGTGTATTATATGTGCTGTAAGAGAAGCTTGTAGTCAGTATTTTTAATATGCATAGTTCCCTGGTGAATCCTAAATGGAAAGCTGGGGATTTTTAAATGTTCCTTTTCCATATCATGGGTTTGCATATGCAAAATGAAAACTCCAAAGCTTTGGGAGTTCATATAAAATAGAAAAGCAAACCTAAAATAAATCCAGAAAAACTATTGGTAGGAAAGCAGTTCTTCAGGACGTCCTATCTCAAGTAAGAAAACATATGTTTTTATGGTGGAAATATATTATTGTTTAGGGTTTTTTTCTATTAAAGATGCAGATATATTACCAGAGGTGTCTTAATTAACTTATAGTGTGTTCAATCAATTGGGATAATAATATTAGTTTCAAAATTAAAATATTCTAGAAATTGCGTGTCTCCCAGGATGACTAGCTTAACAATATTATCCTCAGCAATCATGTCCACTCTCAGTTTTTCCAATGCGGATCCATTTATCTAATGTGACAGCTCTAGTGTTCCTTATGTTAATAGACGTACAGCTGCTTTCCAGAATCATAGCATGCAAACGTTCTTGTCCTCAAAGAGCAATGCTCCTGCCGTTTCTGCTTTCTGAGCTTGTAGGAGAAGACACAACTGCTGACTCAGAATTAATTGTAACCCAGTGAGTTGACTGTGACAGATACTCATACACACCACTAGCAATGTCCTAATTTGCTGTTCCCCAGCAACATCCCTAAATTGAGAGCGTCCTTCCTTTCCCTCCTCATGTCCCCATGCTAATACAAGATAAAGAGTCCTCAGAGTCTTTATGAAAATTCTGCTTTTTTTCTGCATTTATTAATCCTTGTTTTATTGAGGATCCATATAATCTTCATAATTGAATTCCCTCAAACTCACATAAATAAAAATCAAGATTCCCATCATGATGTCACTATAAGCACCGGTTATTTTAGAGTGTGATCATTTAAAGGCCTTTAGATTTTCTTTCCAACCCCTAGCCACCCTCCATTTTTTTCAATTTAGGACATTGACTACCTTTAAAGCCTTTGGATACAAACTTCGTAGTAGACACTGGTCATTCGTTGTTAAATCTGAGGATTTTGAAGTATGTTTTTCTTCCTTTAACATGCATTATTAAAATGAAAGCATTCAAATCACAAGATTAATTACAGTATAGAGCAAGGGCTGCATCACCCCAGACAAAGGATTGCTACCTTCACACAAAATCCATGGCCTGCTTGATTTCCAAGGTTATGTGTGCTACTAAAGAATGCTAATGGAGCAGAATACTAAAGGGGTTTTTATCACATCTGTCTTTTTGCTAAAGATCTCTGTAAAGTTTCCTGCTTCCTGGCACTGCAGAACTCTGCATATCTGCTGTCGTTACTGACAGTGATGAAACCTTAAATACACAATACTTCTGTAAGAGTAATTTTAGGCTTCAACAGTAAGATGCAGTGTCAGTAATGATTGTTGACATCATGCTACATGTATCAGTTTACTCAATATCATTAATAAGCCTTAGTTGGTGGAACACTTCTGTAACTCATTAAATACTATAAACATAATTTATGTTAACATTATACATGTAAATGCAAATATAGTAGTAAATTTTTTTAATATATGACAACAACAGGGTTACTTTTATAAGCAGCCTCCAGATAATGTGTAGTCCTGAGATGGGAAATATTCTCAATTGTTCCTTCTCACATTTAAAAATGTGATTTATAGGTAAAACTAAGTCCCTGAAGCTTTATTACCTTGCTCACATTACAGAAGCTGGATGAGTTTTACAGAATGTAAATCAGGGTAAATATATTACTATAATTTAACTTGTTAAATCTCAGCAACAGCTGTTTCTACATTTAGTACTTCATATGCATTATTGATCAACACATGTTTTTACTAATGTAAAACTTCTCAGAGTGTAGAGAAGTTATGCCTGTTATTGTTGTAATTGGTACAGTGCTTCTGAAATGCTTCTTCAATTGAGTGCACTTGTAATGTGCATTATCTGTCATGCTAGGAGTACCTCATCACCAAATTCAAACTAAATAAATAAATTGAAGATTGCTGAAGTTTTCAAATTACTAAAGATCACATAAAATGTAATTCAATTGCAACTAAATTATTTATATGTTAGTCAGTCTAGTATCTTTTTGTCAGTGATATCTGTTTCTTCAGAGTCTTGCATCTTAAATACTTTTCTTAAATGCAGCTAAAATTTTAAGCATTGAATATCTAAAGTCAGGTGGCTAAACAGTTATGAACATAGTGCAAGATCTGGGTAGGTTAATTTGGGACATTTAAATTTAAAATCTCTGAACTTCATGTCTCTCTAATGTCAAGGGTTATAACAACAGAGTTGTCAAAGGAATTAATCTGTGTTACATCTTCTAATACATGCCCTAAGTTTACCTTGTCATCTATAGTCAATGATTGAGTACAGGCATTCCAAAAAGTCATGTTACTGTTACTTTGCAATTATATATCTTTTATGATGACATGAATGTTCATTAGAGCTGCTTTTCCTCCTCCATTAATTTTTAATTTCTAATAGGTATGTACAAATTTGTTCAATTTTTAGTGAGACCTTTCTCAGGCCATTTTTCCACAGTTTCTTGTGAGAGATATGTAAAAGATGCATCAAGCTAACATGGTTTACTGATGTCTAGATATTTGGGTGAATACCATTTCTGAACATGAACTTAGTTTTCTACTGGCATCGCACATGGCTATTTTTTTTTTTGTTTTATTGTACAGAAGTTTCCATATTTTCTCTCCACTTTCCTGCATGCATCTGAGAGATTAATTTTCATAATCATAAGCTTAGAACTGATTTTCTGAGTCTCAGACAATTTATTCAGGAGGATAGGGGCTACTATTTAAAATGTTCAAAATTTATTAGTGTTTTACCAGACTCCAAAGTTGAAGAAGATAGTGTTCTGATTCAGACTACATTAAATTTTAACACTTAGCTTTTCTATTATATCAAATTTACCTTGCAGTCAAAGATGATTTTAGGTAGATAGCAATGCTTATTAAGAAAAGGAATATTTGTCTTTTAGGTAGATATTAGGAAGGCAAAACCTAAAATATGTGATAGTCCCGTGTTTAGTGTCTTCAGTTAAAGGTTTTTCAGTCTTTTAAATGTCCAATTACATCAAAACAAAACAAAAAAACAACCAAAAAAAACCAAAAAAAAAACCAAAACCAAAAACCTAAACAAAACAAAACCCAAAAAATCTAAGAGAAAAACCCAAAACAAAAAACCCCAAAACAAACATACAAACAAAAAAGCCGGGGGAAGAATTTATGAAATAAAGAATGTAGTTTCACAAAATAAAATGAAGGAACATCACTACATAAATACGGGAAGAATGTGATATTGCCTCAAAGGATAACAGAAACCACAGAATTTGACTGCAGGTTTTTCTTCATTCACTGTCTCTGATAAACTAACACAACTCTCCAGCCAGACAGGCTCTTTGTTCTCCATGTTTAAATGTGCTTGGGACTATCATGCTGTCATTTCCTACCCGGTCATGCATCAGACTGTAATTAATAATATTTTTCACCTTTATGAAAAGGCCAGTTCTGTGCAGACTTAGTAGCAAGACAGATATAATAGGTAATTATATTTATGTTTCCTTTTAATACATTGCAGTGCATGTAATTTACAGATTTCTATGAAATTTTAGTACTGAGAAATTGAGCAGAAGAAATCAAATTATTGTCTGGTATAGCAACAATTTACATTCTGAAATCAATACCAACATTGTTACCTTAAAGGGAAAAAGAAGTATATACTGAAGCACTCCAGCTATTTATATGAGTAGCATGGTATAAAGAAGTGGCATTAAGAGGCTGTATCAGTTGCTTTTTTTTTTTTCATTCTTAGTTTAGCTTGAAAGATTGGCCAAAACCCTATCTATCTCCATTATCTTGGTTCTCTGCGTAAGTTATCAAGATGAGCATGGAGAATGGATTATCCTGTGATGCAAGTGGATCCTTGAATAAGGACTGCCATGGGGACTGCATGAGGAAGTTTAGTTTAGAAGCAGCCAAGAAAAAATAACCCTATTTCTCTTAGCAACTTGCAGGGATCTACCGCACAATTTGTATGTAACACAGACTTGAGCCAAGATTATCAGGGTAAAGCAAGGGTAGATTTTACTAAGAAAGTAGATTGATTTTATCTCAGATTTACATTTTTTTTACAAAGTGTGGTGAAACATGAAAGAAGGTGTTTATCAGTGAGCTGAGTTGTACAAAGCTGTGTTTGAGGTGCTTTGTGGCCTTGTAAGATGCACTACAACAGTCCTTGATTCATCTTTCCAAGCGGGAAGAGAATGTAGATTGTATATTTTAGGGACCTTCCACTAAGTCAATAACAACTGCAAAACATAACAAATCATTGTTTATAAAACACAGTAATACAGCAACCATATGTTAATTCAAAGACCTTGCCAGTTCTTTCTGGTGAGCAAATAAAAACATAGATATGCTTTTTTTGAAACTGTTACTAATCTGTTTTTGTGACTTAGCCTCCATTTACAGTCTTGATCTCATTTTAAAAAAAATTAAAAATCTGTGTTATAGTACATGAACTAGCAATCTTCATTTTGATCCTGGAAGGAGCAAACTTTATGAAACACATTTTCCACAAAGATATTTGGAATTTAGCTTAGATTTTTCTTATGTCTTTACAACATCTTCTTAAAGATACAATATCTTCTCCATAATCATCATTTAATCATCAATAGCCTATGGGCTTTTTAGGGTATTTGTCTGCTGTTTTACACTTGATTTTGCATTACTACACTTCTCCTCTGACTTCTTTATTCATTAGTGAAGTTTCAGTAAATTATGTCATGTATAGATTCTTTTGTTAGTTTTCCATAATAAAGTTAAATTGTTTTTTTTTTCAAATTTCACTTTTAAACCTCCATATCAACAATCTTTCCATAAGGAAAATATTTTCTGAATGTTTTCTTTGAAGTTGTTTTTCCCTTCATAATATTTATTTGTCATCTTAACACAAAGTATACTATAATAGTTCAGAAAACAAAGGGAAATAGTTTTTGTTGATGCAAAATCTCCATATCTGAAAAATTACATGTCATGCTTGAATATATATTCTGATATGCTGACCTACATCCCATTCTGTAAAGCTGTGAATTGGATGTTTTAGTGGCTTCTTCCTGTCTGGAAAATCAAGGAGAGGCTTTTAATTCATAACTGCATTGAGTGAAGAAGTTTAAAGCACCTAATTTGTAAACTCAAAATGCAACTCAGCTGGTTAAAATTCAGCAGGTTCTATTTCCAACTACCTGGTGTAGAAATGTTTTTTTAATTACAGCTTGGTTTATAACAATGGATAGGATCTGTAGCCAAATTTGTCCCTGTGAAACATTCAGTAACAGAACAATAGTGTAATTATTTCTGGGATCCCTGATTAGCAAAAACAATACAATAGTTCTAAAAAGCTTGAAGGTTTGGTTTTTGGAATAAAAAAGAACCAAAATCTCCTCCTAATGCTTATTTCTGTAACTTGCTGAATGGCTCAAGTACACAATTGGAAATAAAATGCATTTTAGATGGTAGTGTACAATGGAAAAAACAGAACAATTTTGAAACCTAGTGCTTACACTTCCTACATTAAAGTTCTGTTTGCAACAGCTCATAACTCACCCGCCAGAGGACATTTCAAACACTCAATATCACATGGCATGATTTTTCCTGTACTTCAGGCTTTTAGCACTCAGGTCAACAAAATACCTTACATTATTTGCAGCCCACTTTCTACTTGTGTGTGAGAGTGTCTGGGAAAATAAGGCAGCAGCAAAAAAGCTCAGTCTCATAAGTAGTGCCTTAAACTCACTAGTATTGGAGTACCTTTTCTAGAAATCCGTTCTGGGGTACAATTCCTGCCAATTCTTTTGGTTAACTAAGGACTTCACAATTGTAAATATAATCCTCTATGCAAGTTTTCCAAAGCCATATATTTGTGTGGAACAAAATTAGAAATTGTAGCGTTGGAATACATTTTATACAGCTAAGATTGTCAAAAATAAAGTGCAGTAATTTCACAACTATAACGTGCACCCTTTTGACTAAAATTTTGGTCCAAACCTGGAAGTGCACCTTATAGTCTGGTGTGCCTTATGTAACATACAAAGTTGCAAAATTTGCCAACCCAGAAGTGCGAGCCGTGAGCCGAGCCACAAGCGGGGGCGGGACCGGGCAGCCCCCGGCCAGCAGAAGCTGCATGGGAAGGGAGGGAGCAGGCGGCTTCGCACCGCCCCGAGACGAGGGTGGCTGGGGGCAGCAGGGCCACAGCCAATAGGGGCAGGCAGGGCCGTGGCTGGCAGGGGCAGGTGGGGGCATGGCCGTCAGCCGTGTGGGAGGAACCAGCAGTGGATCCTTGCTGCAAAAAAAAAAGTGCGCCTTATAGCCTTATATAATGTATTATATAATGTACAAAGTTGCGAAATTTGCCGACTCCCAGAGGTGCGCCTTATAGTCCGGTGTGCCTTATGGTCGTGAAATTACTCTACTTCAGTACAAAATTATGTTTTCAGCTCTGGGAAAATATGAAATTGCTTCAAATACTTCCAGATTTTCTTTTATTTTCAGTTATAATTGACAGAATCACAGAATGGCTGAGGTTGGACAGGGCCTTTGGGGTCATCTAGTCAACCCCCTGACCAAGCAGGGATAATTACAAATGCTTGTCCAGAGTTGTGTTCAGATGGCTTTTGAATATCCCCAAGGAGGGAGCTATACAGAATATCTACAATACTTATGCCAGTGCTCAGTCACCCTTGAAGGGGAAAAAAAAAAAGTTTCTTGATCTTCAGAACCTCCAGTGTTTCAGTTTGTGTCCAGGATTACCTGCTCCGTCATTGGGCACCATTGAATTCCTCATATTAAGAAGGAATGAGATCAATAGAACAGGAAAGTATATGGAAGGAAAAATTACAAGCTGAAACACACATGTATTTTTAAGTGTCTTCTGCATCTCCAATTGAAGTATTGTAATGAAATGGAATATGCTGTGTCAAATACAAGTTCTACTTTTTTGTTCTTGATCAGTAAGATTAGAATGTCCCCATCCTCTGCCACCCATTCCTCATCTCTACACCAGAGTTTGTGTTGCTGATTTTATTGGCATTTTCAAGTACCATAGCTCTTACTTATATTCCATAATTTCACAAATTACAGTTGTTAGAAAGTACTAGGCACCTATTTGACTTTCTTGTAGCAGGAGGAAAAGGAGCTGGACCTGTTTCATTTGTCTTTGATTTGATACAATTTGGTTGTTACTATGTTAAAAAAGTGTTGGCTGGTTTAACACCCGGTCTGAAAACAGGGGGGAAAAAAGAGAAAGTGTTGCTATTACGCTTGAACTGTCCTATTTTAAGCACAGGAGTTTTCTGTCCATTATCACCATTCGAGATGATGTTTCTCTTGTGGGTGCAAAGTCATGCTTGACCTAGATGAACTTCTGCAGTAGGTGATTAAAGGAGAATAATTCCTGACTGTTTTCCTGAATTTTAAACTCAGACGAGGTTCAAAAACCCCATTGAGTCAAATTGTTCTGAATTATATATTGAAATTACTTTGATACAGGTAAAATTATATTCCTTTGACTGAATTCTCCTTTCAGTTTCGAGTTTCACATAACAGTCAAGTGATATTTCCTGATTAAAAATAAGGACAGAATTTTTTTCAGGACCTGAAGAAGGCCTCTATTCCCTCCCACTAAATGCTTGTTCCTGATTGAATATATCACAGATTTTAGGTGTGAATTTTGGCCAAGTGTTGGAACCTGAACCATAACCTTACCTCATGTTGTATATAATCCCACGTATGTTGTAGAATAATTAAAATTGTAATTACTTGTTATCATTAGTCCCCGTTTTGTACCAACTATAATCCTCATTACTCAAAATAACTCGATTCTGTCTGTAGGTCAAAAGAATTCAAAACTGGATTTTGTTGCACAAGGGAGTATATAAACATGAGCATAGTCTAAGCATGTTGGATTTTCATCTGAAGGAAGAGGCCCTATGGCAACTGTTGTGATGACAATAAATTCAGTGAACAATCAGTGAGGGGCTCAGTGCTGGGTCTGGACCGTGTGTTATATCCTATAATACATGCTTCTGGGGGAGAGTCTGTGTACCTTGCCCAAGCCAAGCTGTGCTTGGTCTGTTGGTGTGGCTTCACTGGCAAACTCCAAGCTGGACCAGCCAGGAGTAGGAGGCTCCAAGTCTGGGTGGTGGTATCTGGCTAGCAGCAGGGCAATGCTGGTGTTTGGGGGGGATCCATGAGTGTGGCCTGCCAGTGGGGAAAGTGTGTTGAGTGCTGCATGTGAGCATTGAGCACCCAGTGAGACCAGCTGGTGAGCTGGGGTTGGTAAGGAGGACTGGGATCTGGGCAGGGGTGCTGGGCAGGCAGAAGGGCTGTACTGGTGCTAAGGAGAGCTGTAAAGGTGTGTGTTTGTGAACCTGGAGAGTGTGGTGTGTGTGCTGCACTTGTGACTTTCTGCCTCTGACAGCCCAAGAGGAGGAGGGGATGTGTTTCTCTGTGCCTGTGCCTGTGCCTGTGCCTGTGCCTGTGCCTGGTTGTTAGTCCTGAATGTAGGGGCTGCCTTGGCCAGATCCTTGTCTGAGGCTGTCTGTGTAGCCACAGCTGTGACCAAATTGGTGCCCGTGTGTGTGTCTGCATAACACGCTCAGTCTTGGTATTGCAGCAGCATTCCTAGCACAGAGATCCCAGGCTGGGCTCCAGCAGCCTGGCAGGGGGGTTCTGGACTAGGCAGTGGAGGCAGTGGTCCCATATCACATTGCTTAACATTTGTAAGCTCTCAGTATATTGAGGATAATCTTCCTTTTCAATTATTGATATACTTAAGCTTAAATGTTTGCTTTGAGTCTCTTTTTGCAGAAGCCTTGCTCCCCCCATTGTTTTGATGGCACAACTTAATCTAAAGTTTTTTTATGGACTACATGGTGTCCATCCATCATGTTTGGAACTGGATCACTGTTTACACGACCCTTAGATTTTTTTATAACTCTTTAGAATGATTTGTGGATTCCCTAGTGGGTGGCTGTTGTAGGTGAGTTTATTAGAGAAGCCGTGCTGTTGAGTCATGGGGCGTGGAAAGGGTCCCCTTGCTTTCTAAACTTCTCAGAGAGGAATTTAGGAGTCACTGGATCCAGTCTTAACCCAAGGTTTAAGTAACTTTGTCCTGCAGGATTAATGATGGCAAATCAGATAAATTTGTTAATTAATTTATTATTTAGATGACAAATTATTAGACCAAAGATCTTAATCAAATTTATTTACAACAGAATGTAAAAGCTGATACTGCTACAAGCATATAGTATAGGTATAGTGCACTATGTCGAAGTCATTACATAAAGCTAGCAAAAAAGAAATCATTATTAAGTGGAGATTGATGTCACCACATCAATGCTCATGGGCAGATCTCTTTCACTCAACCTCAGGGAGTATCCTCCCACTTCAAGGGAGAAAACTTCATACCAAGAAGGTATATGTGAGAGGAACCCAACCTTATGAAAGTGGATGGACTTCAACAGTGTATAGAGTATATAGTGATTGACTGCCAGCCATATGTCTCCAGGTCTCCTTAGCAGCTTATCTGTCAAACTATCAGTATCTTAATTTGGAACTGGTGAGCCAGACTGCTTTTAGCACAATTCAATGCCAAAACCAGCACATGACAGCACCTCTCAGCCCATCACTGATAACTTGCAAAATAGGGCATTATTTGAGTTGACCATATTCCAAAGCAGATCACCCTGCTACAGCAGCTCAGAAAAGCAAGACTATGTTTTTTTCTCTCATCATTTAAAGCATGGATTTGAAAATTAATAGTACTATCAGCTAAGAAGTTGCCAATATAAGTGTTAGGCCTGAGTCATTTTACTGACTAATTGGTCCCTGTCACTGTCAGCATAGAGTCAGAGCAGATTTCAGCTAGTATGAGGAATTTTTGTTATCCAAGATCAGTACTTTTACTATTTAACTCATGAAATTACATTTTTGTAATTACGTGTTCTTCTGTTTATTTGGGTGGTTTTATTATGGGTTTTATTATTTTGCAAACCCTAAAACTTAATTTATCATCTCCTCCCCTATTTTAGGGCTTAGTTTTCTGTCATTCATGTCTTCTTAGAGAGTCCTTTAGGTTTAAAACAAATGAAAGCAACCTTCTTTCCTCGGATCACAGTGTGACTTGGGGAGGGGGTGAGGATAGAGGGGTGCATCACCACAGTTTGCCACTTTCTGACTTTGCTAGTGGTATAAATTACTAGTTTGGAAAAACAGATCTCCAAATTTATCTTTCTGAAAGTGGTTGTGGAAAGAGAAGATTTTAAGAGGGGTAGTTAGCTACATTTCTATTGTGCTAATTTTGAAGGGGAAGAACAGGATAGCAATTAAAAATTTTTCAGGGTGAAAGTTCTAGAAGAAAAAGTTGTAGGAAAACGTAACAAAGAGTGAGCTAAAGATTTTCTTAGTGGCATATATAGAGTTAGGGTCTCTGTTGATGTAATGAATACATCCAATGACTCAGAGGATCTATTTGGTTTTCTACAGCTGGATTCTAATCCTAAAGCTAGAACTTAAAGAACTTAAAAGCAAAATACTAATTATAAAATCACAGCCAAGAGGAAATCATATTACATTTATTCCTATACTGAATAACACAGTAATCTGAAGTTGACTTAATCAACTATATCCACCCAAGGGAGATGAATAAAAAGAAACCTGTTAGATTACATTGATCATCATATAAAATGGTACCAATTACCATTAACAAATAGTCTTTAATAAGCAAACACACAGTAAGTACTATTAAGTTGAGGTTTTTCTCATTAAAAGAAAAATGAAGTAGAGGAAGGGGGAAAAAATGAAAGTTGGGGCCTCATACTGTTTCAGGATGGATACAGGACATGTGATGTTAACTACTTTTAAAAGTGTTAACTAATAGAAGACACCTGTTGTAGTATTTTCCTAACGTTTCTTTCTCTTCTGGCTCTGTAGGAACCTTGAATCATTAGCTTATATATACCCTATAAATTTCAGATGACTGATATTGATAAGAAATAACCACTAAACTAAACAGTTACTATGCTTAAGGAAAACTTTGTGAATCTCTGCTTTATCCTTAATCAATCCAGCAAAACCAGACCACTGAAGCTGTGGAAGGTTTTTTAAATTTTTTTTTTTGTCGGAAGATGTGCTTAACTTAATTGAACCACTCTCTTGACATACTCTCAAACTAGTTGTTTCTATTCCTTCAAAGATGCAGTATTTTGATCCATAAAGACCTGTAATAGTCCTTTCATGAATCCAGCAGTCATGGTTGCTAAACAATTTGCAGCGGTGCTCTCAGCTCTGAAGCTCTTGGGGAATCACTGTATCATTCTGTGGCCGCAATTCAAAAGTCAGAATATTTCTCCAAATGAGAGGTTCAAAATCAATAATGGTTCAAAATCAATAATCTAAGTGCACACTAAAGAGTTTTTTGTCTTGTTTTTTTTCTCATGAGATTTTTTTCTCTTACTTCTTTTTGAAGAAGTTCAGTAAAATGTGAAATTCTGCTTCTCAATCCCTGTGTTTTGTGTACAAACTCTGTGCTGTTTTATTTTTATTTCTCTTACCACATCAATATTTATTTATTTATTTATTCTGTTGCATTTTGTGAGCCTATCTGACCACTGTGAATTCATGCATATATTATCAATCCTAATTATCCATTTTAGGTGCATGACTGCTATCAGTTAAATTTACTTATAGATAGCTATTTATTCATGCTACTACTCCTGAAAGATGACAACCATTTTTGTGGTTTGTTTAGCTTGGTGGATATCTCTTTTTTTTCCAGTTTGAATAGTGATAATACAGATTTTTACCTCAGAAATATATACTTATTAAATTTTTGGATCCCATTTGCTTTTCATAACAAAGTTTTCAATGGTTTTTCTCCTCAGAGAGAGGTTTTTTTTTAAGAGATGATGTTTTTTAAAATTATGAGAAATATACCTAATGTTCCACTGATCAATTTCTTAGTTTATTTCACAGATGAACATGTATAGAACTTTGAAATTTGGCTCTCCCATCTGCCAATTTCCCATCTAAAAGCAAGCCAAAAAAACAAAAAATCAAACAAAAAAACCCCAAACCACAAACAAACAACAAGCAAACATGATAATAAAAATTGCTTCGTAAGAATTGCCAGGGATCTATTTGTATGTCAAAAGTTAAAAAAAACATAGTCAAGAGAATTGAAAAGAAGAGCACTAATCAGTGTGTCCTGTGCTCTTCTTTGTAGTCCCAGCGCCGTGTTACATTTCACCTCCCCGATGGCTCCCAGGAAAGCTGCAGTGACAGTGGTCTGGGAGACCACGAGCCAGTGGGTGGTGGAACCCTGATCTCACACCCTCTCCCTCTGGTTCAGCCGCAGGACGAATTCTATGACCAGGCTTCACCGGACAAGAGGACTGAAGCTGATGGCAACTCTGACCCCAATTCTGGTGAGTCACCATCGCTACTCTGTTTATCTGAGTGGCTTTGCTAACTTGGTTACTTTCTTTTTCATTCCTTTGAGCTCTGCTATGGTAGAGATGCTTTTAGGCATGTTCATGAAAATTTGACCATACTAGCTCATAAAGATTGTTTGGAAATAATGTAGTTTGCCTGAAATACCTCATGTTGTAATCTGACTGTGGAAAGAAAAGTATATCCAGTAGAATAAGTGGCTTCATACTAAATGCACAGTAAGTAATAACAGCTGGGGAGAAGGATGTCCTAAAAGGTAGCAAGCTTTTTCCTGATGTTTGCAGTGCTGTAGCTATTTAGCTTTAGACTTTTTTTTAGGAAAGTCATTCTAAATATCAATTTAAAGTTCAAGGACATGGAGGTTGCGCTGTCTTTTAGACCAACAAAGAAGTCAGTAAATCAGTGAAGCACCAAAAAATTGAAAGAAACAAAATTTCTTAACACCCTTACAATTCCCCCTTCCAATATTAAGAATCACAGGGTTTCTTTGTTGACTTGGAATGACATGATGTATTGGAACTGACAGATGCAGGTTTTCATATAAATATTAAGGATGAACTATTTAATTTGGGAACTTCTGATTTTTTCTTCTTTATGCCTCTGCAATAATTTACATTATTACTGTGTTTTTGTGAGAGCACTATAAATTGAAGCAAGATCTTAACCAATACTGTTTTGTCATTGGAATGTGAAATATGGAGACTTAGACATACTGAAAACAGGGAGGGGGAAGTAGCACTGCTCTTGATCTTGGTTTTTTTGTATAGAATGTGGATACAAAGGTTAAAAGTCTTATCTGTGCTCTTGGAAGGTAATTGAACCTGAGTTCTCTTGCATCCTGGGAGCATAGAAATAAGAATTAGTTTCTGTCTTTGGCATTTCTCCCTTTTGTATAGATGATTAAGTTGTCACTGGGCCTGTACAAACCAGGAGAGAAGGTGACTTTGGGATCTGATGAACAATATTAAGGTCCATCTCCTCATTTGGGCAGAGCTGGATCTGAATGATGGCATTTACATCATGGCAGATGACAACAGGAACTGTGGAATATTGACTTTGGAAATATTTTTTTCATATGTATATGGGAAGACCAAGAGGTTGTGTTGGATGAAACTCTACAAAGAAACAATCTGAAATGTTTTACTGTCTGAGAGTTGCATGAGTTGCGCTCTTGTCTCTTTTCCTCTATTTACCTTTTACATTTTTTTTTCTTTCTCCCTGTATATGACACCTGTGTTTTATTTCCTTCACCATAACAGAAATGTTTTTGGAACTATGTTGTTAAACCCTTAATCTGTAGAAAAACAAAGAATGATAAAAAAATAGCAGCTATGAATGGATTGACTCTGGGGCAAGAATGTATGTCTGCTTAAGCAAGCAAGGAGCTTAACTGGAATTATCCAGTTAATTCTCTGACCATGTATGAGACTTGTGAAAGATTTAACAACATCAGAGAGGAGTTTTTAAGGCAGTATTGCATATTGGTACTGTCACATTGACTTCATAGACTCTAAATTGTACATCTCTTCAAAATGCAGCACAAAAGTCCTTCAGGAGAGGTAGAAAAAAAAAGGGCTTAGTAAACTTCACAACAAACTGTTAAAAGCGCAGTTCTGGAAATTTGTGTTAAACACATTGTGCAAACAGAGTATATTAATCATGATCATATATTCATGTCTAATATAGACACTAATAGAAGATTAGTCAGAATGAGTAAGTGTTCTTAAAAGCTATATGAAAAATTTTAATATGTTTGTGGTTACACCTAATTTAGCCTTAGGGATGCTAAATTTATGTCAAATTTATGAAAATCTAACCATCAAGCTGTATTAACTATTAGTGAAATATTAAAGTATCAGGTTTTTTCTTTTTACCAGACAGTGAAAAGTCTCTATATCTTATCAAATCTCACAAACTAAGAAAGGAATTATATCATTTTGATAGAAATTTTCCTGGAAAGATCCAGGCCTGAATGGGAGTCATGTTGCTCATTGGATGGATTTAACTTTTATATTGTATTCAGTATCAAGCTATTGCCAGCACTGTATCAAAAGTCATTTTGCTACTGTAGGCACAAGTTTTTGAATGAGATGTGAAATAAGTTTTAAAGCAGATTATGGTTATTGAAGATCATGTGACAATTTTCAGGAGAGAAAAATGCTGTCTGATATTGGGCAAAGTTACTTTGTGGATATTTACATGTGTTCATGGTTAAAATAACTGATGCAGCATCATTTGAACATTGTATTCCTTGACAGTCCTGAGCTGAATTTCTAGTTCTGTTACAGTGAAAAGTTCCCTAGTTGTATTTAACTGTAGAGGTAGTTTAATTTCAGTCGCTGTTTAAGGGAATGCTGACTATGAAAAGACTTGGGAAATGCTCAAGTAAACAATAGAACTATAAAGTAAGGAAGAAAGCCCTAGTGGAGAGTTGTAGTACTATCATGTACATGTACTGCTACCAGTTTTGGATACTAAGTGTTGCATAAAAATATTTTTATTCTAAATGCTTTAACTGAAGTGGAAGAACAGTGTTTTTGGGAATGTTTGCAAATGACCTCTACACCAGAAATTCAGATTTGTTCCGCTGTATTTTTATGAAAGTTCATTCTAAGTAAAAGTTTGCTTCAGCTCATGAGAATGTGATGTTAATCTTCATAGTAAAGTCCTTGCTTCATGCTGAGAGCAATTTTGGTTAATGACTTTAATGCTCAGTGAATTGTGTGGGTTATTACTGTACACTGTGAAGTTACGTGAATAAAAACACAGCCGTTATTTCTCAATATAATGTTGATATTTTAATTATAGTTGAAGAGTGACCAAGGTTCAGGTCTTCGAAACCTGAAATAGGGGAGGGATGTGATAAAAGTCTTGCTAACTTGTTACCCAAATGTATGAGAAACCTCACTGCCATATTTACTTGCAGTCATTAGCTTCTACAGAGACACAAGAACTACAATTACATTATTTAATGAAATAAACACACACAGTGAGAGTACATTCATTTAGCTAATCTGAAAACAGAAATCTCTCACACCGGGTGAAATTGAAATGAAGAGAAAGCCAAATATTAACATTGTCAGCCACACGCTGTCACTGTGGCTGTGAAAGAAAGGCAACAAGATAGAAATATGAAGTCTTATAATGACATGTAAGTCCAAGTTGGGTCTGCATCACTGAAACATGTCTTCTTTTATTTTGAGGATGAATTTTTTTTGCTAAGATATATTTTTCCATTTCCCTATTATTAATTGATCAGTATTATTGATGGTCAAAGGAGTTTCATGTTAACCTGTCAATTGCTGCTTCCTTATAGTTCACCTTTGTTTCATTTGCAGCTTGATACACTTGATTCCTGTAAAAAGGAATATATTCTAAATATCTATAATCTGATACAAGTTTTTTACCTTTTAGCACATCAGATAAAAATTTAGAAAGCATTCCAGTTTCTTTAGGATGTAAAAAAAAAAGGTCAATGTAAAATTGAATTTATTTATACTACTTGGAAACATTTTTCATTACAAAAATTCCTACTTTCTAATGGTTTTAAAATGTGCATATCAGGGATACAATGTGCATATTTTTGACACAAACATCTTTGTTGTCAGTTGCATTCAAACTGTACAGCCCTCTGATGTACTTTAATGTGAGTTATTTCTTCAGATATTGCTGAAAATACCCCTGTGCTTTTGTTCTCCAGCGACGGGTGCAGACTGTTATTTTTTATTACTGTAAGTGTGGTTTTCCACCACATGAAAAAAACCCCCACCTTCTTAGTGATGAATTCTTTCAATGTGGTTTAATAAAGGTTGTCAGGGACTTAACTTTAGACTGAAATTGTTAACGTATCTAAGAGTTGCATGCAGCAGAGCTGTGCAACAGAACTGTATGAAGTAAAAATGTGCCTCCTAGTGTAAAGAAGGGGAAAAATGCATTTTCAGGAAAATGCTTGATAAATCACATTTTGATAGCTGCAAGCTATGGATGTGATTCATTTTTCTTCAAAGAGATAAAGAGGAATAGCATATATTTAGTGGAGTGTTAGAACTGCTCTAGGGAGAAAGCCTACTGCACACTGTGGATGAATCTGTGCAATAATTCCAATGGTATAAAACCAGGCAGAAATATAATATTTATGTCTTCTGATACATGTTTACAAAGCTAAGTAAATGCTTGCCTAATTTCTACTCCTCTTTAATAAGTAGTATGAATATATATCAACAAAGTAATAGCTTTACAAAAACATAGAGCTGTAGCAAAAATTCTAACACACCCACAGGTTTCAAGATCATGATTTATTTAGTAAAATTAAATAGAATGTTCTATTATGTCCTATTTTACTTCCAAAGCAATTCCATATTCTGGAAGTAGTGTTATAATGCTGTCTTTCAAAAATAATGTTTGTAGATATCTTTTTTATTTCTAGTACAATAAAAACTGTGTGTTTAAATTTGTCTGATAATACCTGAGTTCACCCTTTTAAATAAACATAACACTATGGCAGTTTGGTCAAGTAATGTCAGAGGTGTCAAATGGCACTCTAATTCCAGTAATAAGTAGGAATATCTCTGTGGCAGTGGCTTAATTATGATTAAAGTTCAGAGTAATGGCAAGACTGCCTTGTATTACATTTGGTCATATGATAGTGTCCCATGTGGAGAAGTTAAACCTCTTCTGCAAAGAGCTTTGGTTGTTTTCAGTGTCACTATCATTACACCCAGTGGGTGATGATGGTTTAACCTTGTGGGCATACCCTCTGCTAAATCCTGTCTTTCATTCTGCTGCCTTCACAGTTTCTTATATGGCAATACTGGAGTAGTCCATAGCTAAACAGCCTAAGGTGTAGAAAGAAATTCTACTGTATTAATGCCTAGATCTAGATAATTTTCTGTCCATAGTTATTTTTGTGTTTTCATAGTATGAAGCTATGAGAACTAAAATAGGAACATTTGCCTTTGAGTCATATCCTCCATTTCATTAAATACAAGTTCATACCTCACACAAAATCTGACACTGTCACATTTAGCTACAGGCAAGCAGGAGTAAGAAAAACTGGAGTCAGGTTGGTGAATTAGCCTACAAAAAAGCTATAAAATAGTCTGAGGTCTGAATTCAATCTTAGCCCATACACTTATTTTTTTTAAATGATAAATAAAATCTGAGAGACATAAGAAGGTATCTATCTCTTTACATTTCTTTGATGCCTCATTTCAGTGAGGATTTAAAAATTATCTTGGTTTAGAAAAGTCACTGTGCTACATCTGTTCCTATTCTATTCTCTTTTCCTCCCCACACCAAAGCTAATTGGAGTGTAAATCAGGGGGCCATAACCATTGAATGAACAGTAGGAGGGCAACTTGTCCCATTGCTTTTCCAAGAGGAACAGCTAACTTTCCAAAATTTCCTAGCTGCTGCTGCCTGAGAAGAGCAGTTGCAGATCCTCAGCAGTGAGATGAAAAGACTACATGGGGCAGGGGACTACATGGGGCAGGGGGTCTATGAGAAGGGTTAGAGCATTAAAGGAAGGGGAAGCTTGCACCTGAGATGAAAGCTGGTGCCTTTGGCTGCCATCACTGATGATACCACGGACAGTTTAAAACCACAGATGCTTTTGCCAGGTTAAAAAAAGGGACTTAAGGAATTAAGAGTTATTTTTCTCCTGTAAGTTTTTTTTACTCATAAGGCTTTTCTTCATATCACAGCAAGCCCATATCTACTGCAGACATTCACAGACTTTTTTATGTTTCAGACTGATACCATTATCCAGTCAAACCTTATACCATTGCACAATGCTTAGTTTTTCACACAAATTTCCTTACATCAAACTGATGTTTAAAAATATTCCAGTGATAAAATAGTCCACTGATTTATCTCCACTATTATTTTATTATGTTTTATATGAGTTTACATGGCATGGTTGTGGGGAGGGGGACTGCAGAGGTTTCCTCTTTGAGAAGACAACAGAGGCTGCCCCTCATGCTTGACAGAACCAGTTCCCAGTGGCTCCAAGATCCATTTGCTGCCCAAAGCTGCACAGCACTGGGGGGAAGGAGTAAGAAAAATGTGAAACAACCTGCAGACGCTAATGAAGGAGGAGGTAGAGAGCATGCTTCAGACACCAGATAGATTCCCTCTCAGCTTGTGGAGAAGATGATGCCTCAGCAGCCTGTGGAGGACCCTGAAACAGGTAGGTGTGCCCTCCCTGAAGGAAGCTGATGTCCATGAAGAGCACTTGCAGGAGCAGGAACTATGGCCCCAGGGAACCCAGTCTGGAGCAGTCTGGTCTTGAAGGCTCACACCCTGTAGAAAGGACACCTGTATTGCTTGGAAAGGACCCCATGTTGGCTAGGGTAAGGTAAGTATGATGAGGAAGGAGCAGAAGATAACAAGTTTTACCAACTCCCTCCCATATCCCTTAACACCACTTAGTGGCAGGGGCAAGGTGGAGTCAGAAGAAGAGGGTATAAAAAATAAATTTGAGCCTGGGGACAAGAAAGGATTGGGTAGTTGGAAAGGTGTTTTTAGTTTTGTTTTTTCCTGGTTCTCACAATCCTGCTTGGGTTTTTATTGATGATAAATTAAATTTATCTTCCCCAGGCTGAGTCAGTTCTGCCAGTGATGGTAACTGGTGAGTGATCTCTCTGTCCTTATCTCAACCCAGGAGCTTTTTCATCTCATTTTCTTCATGTCTTGAGAAGGGGGAGTGATAGAGCAGCTTGGTGAGCACCTGGCAGCAACCAAGGTTAACCCACCAGAATATTAAAGAGAGTGTTGTACTTTCAGTCTGAAATAATTTATTTTCACTTTCTATCTCTTGTCTGTGTGACTGTACCACCCTTTGTCAATGTGAAATCTGTGACTTCCAGAAGTGCAAGGATATTTTGAGGCCCAAGGGACTGTTTTGACTAGTGTAGCATCCTGCATAATACAGATCAGAAATCCTAGCCAATAGCATTAAAAAAGCATGTGTCTTCTGCTAGTATCTACAGCATATGTTACAGAATGATTTCTTGATTTAATGATCTTCAGTGACAGAGGAAATAGTACTACATTGCTTGCTGATTTCAACTGAATCAGCCTTTTATTTGATTAAAAGTGGTGTTTGGAGTCCATGGTGCAGATGAAGTGCTCAAGTCTTCTTGAATCTGTAATACACTGGTTAATTTGTAGCAGTGCTTTGAATGCTGCAACATTTTGCTCTTAAGCATTTCTTTCCTCTCTGTGTTTTAATACTGGTCCAATGTCTGTTCAGTACCAAAAAAAAAAAAAAAAAANCCCAAAAAAAACATAGTAGGAAAAATAAAAAGCATAAGTCTTCTAAACTGCAGTTTTAAAATCAGTGTTTATCAGTCATTGTTTGACCTGAGTGGCTTTTTTCCCTGCCTCATGAACATGCTGTTTAATGGCACTTTTTAGCAATAGAACAGCAGCAGATTTTTTTTTATTATTTAAAGACTTTCCAAGGGAAATTAAACTCAAAACACAACTGAACCCATAAATCTTTAATCATTAAATAATCATTAAATATATTAGAAAGATTTTATTAGCATTCTAGGTACTCTATCAGCTGTGTTTGATACAATTCACCTTTTAAAGGTGTGGTAGTGTGATTATGACAGAAATATTTGATATTTTTGAGGTTACTGTTTCTGAAATTCAGTAAAAGATATTGTTGTCAGCTGTGACTCCTTGTGACCTTGATATTAGAACTAATTTCCCAATGTTGAATATTCTTTTACTAATGGAGTCTTAGCAGTGCAACTCCTAATCCCAACAGCAAGTTGACAAAAACAAAGATTATATTCGTGAGAACAAAGTCTTGAATTTAGCATGGCATTGTTAATTTCAGCATTTAAGTGGTTACAAATTTTAAGTAGAATTAGAATTGTTGATGGCTGCAGTGAGAGGAATAACTTAATGCAGGAAGAATAACCTCATTGCACCCGTACAGACTTGGGCCTGACAACTAGAAAACAGCTTTGCAGTGAGAGAACTTGGAGTCCTGGTGGATAGGAAGTTAGCCATGAGCCAGAAAGACACCCTTGAAGAAAATAAATCAGTCTTCTGAACTGCAAGAGGAAGGGTGCTGCCAGCAAGCTGATGGGAAAGATCATTCTGCACTACTCAGCACTGGTGAGATACATTTGAAGTGCCAAGTCCAGTGCTGATTTTTCCAGTATGGAAGGGAAATGAAAATACGGACTGAGTCCAGAAGAGATCCAAAAAGATTATCAAGGTATTAGAGCATCTGTCGCATGGAGAGGTGTTGAGAGAACTGTGACTGTTCATCCTGGAGAAGGGAAAGGCTTAGGAAGGATTTAATTAAAGTGTGCATATACCTGATGTGGTGCGGGAAGGAGAGTAGAGAGAGAGCCAGAAGAGCCAGACTTTTCTCAGTAGTGTACCAAATTAAAGAAGAGACACTGGCCACAAACTGAAATAGAGAGAAATTTTCTTTAAACAGAAGTTAAAAAAACCCACCACATTTTCTTGCTTTCAGAACAATAGAACTCTGCACCAAGTTTCCCAGAGAGATGTGGAATCTTCATGGATATTTTGTAAATAGAACAGGACATTTCTCTGCCTGAATCATGATAACTCCCTGAGTTGAGCAGGAAAGTGTGACTAAACCGTCTCCAGACTTCCCTTTCAAGCTTAACCATTATATGATTATGAAATCGTATAAATTAATTAAATTTGTCTTGCATGTACTGTGCAATACAGATGTGAAGAAAAAGAAAAAGGAACAGAAAGTCTGTGTTCTCTAACGTAAATGAAGTATAAAGTTATAAATTTGTGGTAGGATATCTGGTGTATACACAGTAAAGAAATCAAACACAAATAAGTACTATCCACGTTACTTGTTTCTTCTCCAGTTTAGCTCCTCAGGTAGATATCTGAAATGAGTCTAGTAAATCATGTAAAGAAGTGCCTTTATCCTACCACGGGTTATGAATGAAGGCTGTAGAAAGTAATCAAATAATACCCAGATTAGTTCCAGGAATTAATGATGAACTCAGCTTCACATTATATACTCTGAATCTGGATGCTTACGTGTAGAAATCTGACACTTTATCCCAAGTGTCTAAGCTCCCTTTTTATTTTACTGAACACAAAAACTTTCATTTAAACTAGTTACTTAAACCAGGTTTGCTCAATTTCACTCTAAAGTCCATTCACCATGTTTCTGTTGAGTGTAATAGAAGCTCAAACACCACATTCACACGAAGATGTTTTGGATTATATTTAGCTTCACAATTAACATGCATAGGACTCAGATAATTCATTATACATCGTCTTTTGGTTTACTACCTACTTCTTGATAATTGCACTCCCTCTTTTCCTGCTTGACATCCACATCCAAACAGCTTGGGTACTCCAGGGCATTTCTAACCTGCTATTGCTGATGGTTAGACAGGAGAAGTGAGGTTTAGGTTGAGATTCATTCAAAAAGGTATAAGTGCAGGTGCCATGTGTGTAACCTCATGATGTATCTGTGACTCATTCAGATGTGAATTGGAGGTAGATGTGAATTAGTCTGAGATCCAGATGTAGTTAGTGGAGACCTCAATTATCATAACTGAGACTAGACACCCAGTCAGTTGAGTCTGATAAATGATGTGTAGTAGATGTGTTTTTTTTAATGTGAGGCATAGTTTTCCAAACTATATTGACTGATTTGGCACTATGTATAGGAGAAGGTCAAACACCTTAATGTAGCTGATTCCCATAAATCCATCAGTTTGTGTGAGATGAATCTCAGCTGTTCTTCTTGCTAAAGGAATACTCATACCTTTTTGGGAAATTTATCAGGTTTTTTTATCTATCTGCACATAACATTTTTCAAAGGAGAAGGGCATTTTTAATTTTCGTGCCTCATTTTTACAGTACTAATTTAAAAAAAATACCAATTGCATACCTTCCTTTTCCTCTTTTAAAACCTTTTAAATACACAGTTCTGAGGAAGGATTTCTAAAAATAATTTCTGTTCTCAGTTTTCCTTCCTCCAAACCATGACCAAATATTGACTGGAAAGTATTATAAGTCTCACGTTATTCTAAAAATTAGCATGTTTTGAAGTGCTGATAATGCATTTTGACTGTCTCTTTAAGAATATCCATATGGTACACTCATGGAATCCAGGAGTCCTTAAACCAAATATCTCAGTAAGCTTCACATTCTGGAAAGGAAATCTAGTCTTTTGGAGGAAGCAGTGTTCTATCTTAAGAAATAATGTTACGTGTAAATGTCTTCAGGTTTGACCTAGAGTTATCCAAAAACGAGGTGTCATTTTATTATTCTTAATTTTGCAACTTTGTACATTATATAAGGCACACCAGACTATAAGGAGCACTTTTTTTTTTGCCGCAAAGATCCATACCGCGCRCAACAAAGTAACTAATTAGTAACAGAATCCTGCGATCGAGGAGTTTACTGGCAGGTGCTCAATTTGCAAACATTTTTCACAGATTGGTGTAGCCTTTAAACGCAGCCCCAAGTGCCCTCCCTGTGCGCAGGGCCCGGCACTCCCGCCCACCCCTGGCTGGCCAGGCGGGGCTCGGGGCAGCCGCGATTCAGGGCTGCCATGGTTCGGGGCAGCCACGGCTCACACCTCAGGGTTGCTGCGGTTCAGGGTGGCTCGGGGCTGCCCACGGCTCGGGGCCATCTGCGGCTCGGGACTGTCTGCAGCTTGGGGTAGCATGGCACTGCCCACTCCCTTTTTCCCTGTGTGGCCCCTGCTGGTCGGGTACTGGCCGACCCCACCCCCCCTCACAGCTTGGCGCTCCCATGGCACCACCCCTCCTTGTGGCTCGGCTCACGGCTTGCACTTTTTCTTTGCAGCAAGGAGCTGCGCCGCGTGCAACAAAGTAATAAATTACTGGCAGGTGCTCAATTTACAAACATTTTTCCCAGATTGGTGTAGCTTTTAAATGTAGCCCCAGCTGCCCTCCCCGTGCCATGGGCCCCAGCACTCCCACCCGCCCCCAGCACTGGCTGGCATGGCTCGCGGCTCCTGGCTACCACCGCGCAGCCGCTGATCCTGGCTTCCCCTGCCCGGAGGCCGCAGCTGCCACAGGCCCAGGCACTGCCACCTGGCAGTGGCTGGCACAGCTCGACTTTCGGCTCAGACGCCACGGCCACTGGCGGCTCCGTCCTACCACGCCCGGACTGCGGCTGCTGGCAGCTCCTTCCCCTGGCGCCTGGGCTGGGGCAGGCGCCACCCAGCTTCTTCTTCCCCCCGTGCTGGGGCCGGTGCCAGCGGCAGCTCCCTCCCTCCCTGCATGGCGGCAGAGGCCAAGGCTGGGGCCAGTGCTGGCTCCCTCCCTCCCCGCGTGGTTCCTGCCAGCTGCGGCCACCCGTTCCCGCCCCCCTTCATGACTCAGCGCTCCTGCAGCACCACCCCCTCATTGTGGCTCACACTTCTGGGTTAGCAAATGTCACAACTTTGTCCATTATATAAGGCGCACCGGACTATAAGGCACACTTCCAGGTTTGGGGGAAAATTTTAGTCAAAAGGTGCGCCTTATAGTCATGAAATTACTGTAATGAAATAGATGAAGGGGGAAAAAAATATTTATATTTGCAGTCTAAACCCCATGAAAGTAAACCTTTTAGAAATAGGAATGAGTTGAATAATTTCTTAGTGTAATGCTTTATTCCCTTTCATATTAATCCAGGAAAATACATGTTAAGATAAATAGGGAGAAGGAAAATAATAGTAAATACTTAGCTTTTTTCACTGCGCATCTCATGTCAAATGTCTTTATTCTGTGCTTACAAGGTGAAGGCTTGTGTGCTACAGAGAATCCATCTAGATATGGTAGCAACATAAGCAACTAAACTTAGGACATATTTACCTGTGGCAAGAAAAGGAACATGTATTAAAAACGTTTTCCAAAACATTAAAAATCTTTGGAGTTTTTCCCCATCTTGAAACAAACAAATATATAAAGACATAAATCAATCTCCAACTGTTCAGGACAGTTTCAAAATTTTGCAGCTTGACAAAAAGCTTTTCAATATAAACCTCATGCTGCACAGCACAAAACCTAGTCCCAAAAAAAACCCCAAAAACAAAGAAAAATCAACAAAAAAGGCCCATGGAAAAGCTTATTTAGTGACATCTGGACACCTTTGTGAGAAAATAGAGAAATATTTTCTTGTATATAACTATATATAATTTTTATACCTTTATCAGTGCTTGTAGCTCCACAATGACGTATTCCATAGCAGAATAGGAACAGATCTGGATCTGAAGCAACGGGTGTTGAGAACACAGAGTTTACAATGTGTACTTCTGTGGCAGTTGCTGTGTGCTTTTGTGGTCCTTTGGCTGAATGTGCATTAGTTACTGAAAAAGAATTCTAATTTCACTCCATTCCAAAGGAATCCCATCCTTGTTCTCCAGAAGGTCTTCAGAAGTATGTCAAGTGGAGTTGATCAGGAGATTCATGTCAGAAGTACACTCCTGCAAGTTAATGTAGACTTACTATTTAGTTAACAAAATGAAACAAATCACTTATTATTTTAAATAAATCTGCATTACTGAAATGTCATTTGAATACTTCATGCTCAAATCCCCAGTGTATTTATGGTGATTTTTAAGTTTTTCTCTCTGAAAACCACACTAAAATGTCATTTTCAATATAAAACTTGAAATAAAATTATGTGTACCTACCATTTAGGAGAAGGATTCTTTTTGCTTACTTGGTGATATGCGCCACTACTCTTAGATTAGATCTGTGTTGTCTTCAAGGTCTAAAGAAAGTGTTTAAGTTCATTGAGAAAGATTGAATAGCTTCTTTCTTTTACTTTACTGTACTGAACTATTCTATTCCATAACTGCAGTTCTTAATAGTGTCGTGGAGATAACTATTCAAGACAATCTCATTATCAAGTAAAAGCATCAGTTATAAATGATTATAAAACAACTGGTAAAAAATAAAAACCTTCTCAACTTTATGATAATTTCATATTGTATAATCCAAGAGCCAAATGATATGTTCTTTATCGCTTTACACATCCTTAATTTTTTTCTTATGTAAAAATATATAAGACAAGAGGGTGCGATGGAGTAATTGACCAGTTTTGATGTTTAACTTTACTGAATATTAAAGAATCTGGTTTTGTTAAAGAGAAGTGGTCAAATACTGAATTTAGGGAAAGCATTTTATTAGTAAAAACACATTAAATTGTTGTTATTTAAAATGTACTTCAAATATACAAGCACATATTTCAATATTGCCAAAGACTTACACTGTAACACAGTAAAGGCATGCAAAATTGATTTTATTTTCAGAAGAGAAGCCAACACAATTTGAGTTTTAGGATTTTCCTTTTTTTAATGTGTTGGTTTTGCAAAAAAATGTAACAAAAGAGGCTGGTTTTAATTGGTGGTGTTATTCCAAGGCCCTTGAAACCCTGGCACTTATAGTTGTTGTGAGTGTGAATGTGATCTGGCAAGCACAGCATAGTCATTAACTAATGGATTGTAGCTACACTCTTTCAATAAAAACGTGTAGGTGGTTAGTAATACTGTAGTGTTACCAGAAATTTTAAAGTCATTTGTAGGTTAGTCTGTGAAATTAAAAGTGTAATCAAAAATTTCCCTCCACTACTGCCTTTTTCAGTTGATTTAAGTGCAGATTCCTTGGATCATTCAGAAGAGAAACTAAATGAATAAAAAATAATCACTCTCACAAAGATGGAGTTATTTGAATTATAGTTTCACAGTTCATATATTCCTTTTCATGACAAATGAAAGGAATTGTATAAGGTAGTTGCTTTGAGCCATTAGTCCAGGTCCTATTATTTATTTATAAATTCTTAATATACTACACATATTTGTCCTTCATTATTACTTCATTATGAATGGAAATAATATATTTCCAGTTGTAAATAGCCACTTAATAATACGAATCCCTCTTGCATGAGCAGCTACACTGTTAGGAGACATATTAATTATACATTTTGTGGAAGACTGAAAATATCTAACATATGTTATAGATGAATATAGGTCACTGTGACAGCTGTAATAGATAAATATATGCATATCTATGCATACAGACATACACAGATATAACACTTCCCACTAGGGTACAGGGATATTCAGATAATCTAGATGTTAATAATACTGACCTTTGTCTACTCAACTTCTCTTCAACATTTAAAGAGATAGCATGATTGATTTTAAAGATGAACATCATTAAAAATAAGCTGATGCATCAGTGGTTACGTTGTGTTGATACCCTCTGCAGTCTTACCAGACTCTCATGGTCACATTCTCAAGAAATTCTAGCTGTGCTCATCTGGTCTATTTCTGCCTATCTGAACCACTCTGTTAGGCATTGGATGCTTGCCCAGTTCATCTTTGAGAAACCTAAGATGGTCTTTTTAGGGACATGAATATGGGAAAGTGTCTACAGGGAAATTACTCGCATGAGGAATGGTTGAGGTCACTTTGTTCAGCCTGGAGAAGAGCAGACTGGGAGGAGACCTCAATTGCAGATATAACTTCATGAGCAAAGCAGAGGGGCAGGTACTAATATTGTCACTCTCTTGACCAGTGACAGAACTCAAACAAACAGCATAAAGCTGGAACAGGCTCCTTGGGGAAGTGGTCACAGCACCAAGCCTGTCTGAGTTAAAAAAAACATTTGGACAATGCTTTCAGGGACATGGTGTGACTCTTGGAGTTGTCGTGTGCAGGGATAGGAGTTGGACTTGAATGGTCCCTATGTCTTCCTTCCAACTCAGAATATTCTATTATATGGTTCTATGATCCTATGATTTTTTTTAACCCCAATTATACGTTATTCACACTTTATTCCCTAACCTATGAGTTATGCCTTCCAATTAAACGAAATACTTTGCTACTAATAAATAAATAAGTACTACTTTCTATCCTAAAAGTCAGACAGCATTTTTGAGGTACTCTGTGAAAATGGCAGAAGATGTCATGCCAAAAGAGAGGAAAGAATCCAGTTAAGCAAAAAAGTAGTGAAGAGTACTGTAATCCAAACCGTAAGTTGCTTTACGTGCTTTATTCTCTTTTGGGCTGAAGGGTGTTCCATAAGAACATGCATGAAAAAAATAATTTAAAATCCATATAAGAGCACAATAACATTTAAAGAACCATTTAAGAATAAGTAGTTTAGTCCTTTGGAAGACATTTTAGTATGAAAGAGACTTTTTGTATTATACAATCTCATTTTTTGGAGAAGCATTTTCTGTGACCTTTCGTAAGTGTGTATTTCTCCCTTGCCTACTTGTTTGACAAAAAGTATATTCTACTATTCTGTCTAATCCAGTTTAACTGTTGTATTTATTTATTTCTCTATTTATTTATTTATTTATTAACTTTGAAAGAATAAATCCTGGTAGCAGTGTATGCTGATGTCCCTTCATATCTCGTGTCTTTTTAGAATTATGTATGTTCAGGTTGGTGACAAGATAAAATGCCTTTCTCAGTGGGTCACATCCAGCAGTGACTTCTGATATTGCCTACTCTGTTTCACAACCAGAGGAATAGAAAAGGAGAGAAATTAGACAAGTATTATTGGGACAGCAGAGAAAGGAATGTCTTGGAAGGTGTCAGGTAAACTGCCAGCTGGATAGATTATGCATGACAGCATAGGTATTGTGAATGAAAAAATTGAGTGCCGTGCAACTGACATTGTTATAGGTAATGCCTCCATGTACATAGAAACATTTTAGAGCAGCTCTGTGCTGCTCAAACTTAGAAAGCTCTTTTATTTATGGCTCAAAAATGTCCATGAATCATTCTGTCAACTGAGCAAACTTGAACGAAAGAATGCCTGTCCTCAGAATACTGTGAAATTCTAGAACAATCTGGAAAACAACCCTAATTGAGAAAGAGTGCTTAACTGGGGGGAAAGATGAGCGCCATATTGCTTAATTCAGCTTCCTTCCTTTTTGGTCTTGTCAAACATTTACCCATTACAAGATGCCAGCCTACTCAGTGTTGTATTCTGCCACAAGAGATATGGCATCTCACAAATCTGGCAGTAAACTGACAGCAGTCTTATCTGTTCTGGTTGCCCATTAAAATCTGTATAACTAAGTTGAGGCTATGAAATTGGAGTAGCATGTCTAGACTAGCCAGTGGTGTTAAACTGTTGTGGTGCCAGATGTAATGCTTAAGAGTGCTTAATACTGACCTCTGAAAGGTATTGGGGAAGTATTTGCACATTGCACATTTTTGCTAGCAAGAGGGTTTTGGTGGTTTTGGTTTTTTTTTCATTTTTATATCATATGCAGTATTAGTTCCTCAAATGTGTATAAGTCCTATCTATACATTCTGTTCAGTGCATGCGAAATTAAAATATGTGATATGCAAATGAATCCCCTTAACACATCAGACATAGAATAGTGTATTTAGTCTAAATAAAAAGATAACAAAATACTGGTTTTTTGTGTGTTTTTTTTTTCCAAGTAAATTTGGCAAGTCTTGCACCTTAACTAGATTAAATAATAGATAATTTCACAGAATCCCAAAATCAATCAGGTTGGAAAAGACCTTTGAGATTATCAAGTCCAACCTATAACTACCTCATCAACAAAACCATGGCACTGAGTGCCATGTCCAGTCTCTTCTTAAACACCTCCAGGGACAGTGACTCTACCAATTCCCTGGGCAACCCATTCCAATGCCCAATCACTCTTTCTGTGACGAACGTCTTCCTCATGTCCACACTAAATCTCCCTCCCCTGGTGCAGCTTAAAACTGTGCCACATTGTCCTGTCACTGGTTGCCTGGAAGAAGACACCAACCCTCACCTGGCTACAGCCTCCAGTTTTAGACAGCAGTAAGGTCTCTCCTGAGCCTCCTCCTCTCCAGGTGAAACAACCCCCACTCCCTCAGCTGCTCCTCACAGGACTTATGTTCTAGGCCTTTCAACAATAATAATTTGGTTTAATTTAATTATTTAAATTATTTTACTAGATGAAAATAGTTAATATCTGTTTTTCACTGGATCACATAAGTGACTTTAAACTTGGGTATAATGCCTACCTCATTAGCACTAGTTTTGTTTTGATGGAGTGTATTCAGCTTTGATCATTTGAATTAGCCTGTCACGGTCAAAAAAGTTTGATCATGTAGCCAAGTGTATGTCTCTTCATGATACTTCAGCAAAGTCTCAGTTTAAAATAGCTGAGAGATGACCAGTTAAAAAAAAAAAAAAAGCAAAGAACAATAACAACAAAAAACCCTCTGCAAACCAAAATATAACTATCTCTCCAATAAATAATTGCAAATAAATTTCTTTCTGTAGTTGAGAATCAGCTTTGCTGATAATCTGCCTTGTGAAAGGTTTGTCAAACTGGGCCATTCATCTGTGTATCAAATACCAAACTGCAAGCAATTTGAAAATAGCACTTTCTGCTGTAGCAGTTAGTTGTACCCCATAATAGATACTGAATATTTTTAAAGGAGAAAAAACAATAATTTTCATTGTTAGAGGTTTTGTTTGTTTGTCTGTTTATCCAAGGTTCTTTTTAGGCAAGACATTTGACAAAAGTTGCCCTTAATTATCATTGTAAGCACATTTGTTTGATGATCAGACAGAAAAAACAAACAAAACGACTGCATTAATTAGCACAGAGATCTGAACTTCCAGCCTGTGTGCACAGACATACACAGATTTTCTATCTCAGCCAACAAGAGTGGATTTGGGAAGCAACAGAATGATAGGCTAATTATGAAGCTCATGGTTATTTCTAGATCTGTTTTACATAGCAGGTTCTTTGATAAACTGTACTAATCCAGTAATTTGTACTCAGCCATTCAAAGAGTAATACCGAACAAGTACCTTATCTCTTGCTGTCTCTTGTTTGCTCAGTCTTTTCATGCGCCTCATGCAAAACTTTGCCACTTGATGCCCTTTCAACTTTTCTTGAGACCCACCAGTTTTATCTTCATTAGCATGTTATGTGGTAAACAAATCTGGCATGCAAGAATTTCTCTGCATTAAGATTAATTCAATCATTAGACTAACGTTTGCTGCTTTACAAATACCCATTTCAACCTATTAAATTTATTATTCAGTATCTGTGGGCAGTGATTAGCAGTTTTGCTCATTATCACTCTGAACCTGCTAAATAAATCATGGACTTAAATTGTTTGTGTGATTGTTCCATGAACTTGTTTTAACCTTTCTGGCTCAAGTGTTTTAATTTGATTTTGAAAAGATAAATTTTTCATTTTTCACATTTAATTTTGACAATTTGAACAATATATGAAAAATTCTCTTCAACTATACAGAAAGAGTTTCTGCCTCCTTTTATATACGTATATATATGTGTATAGCATGTGGGTTTCCAGGATTATATAGGTAAGAATTAGGTTGTGGTGCCCTGGCACTGACCATGGGGGCTGCAGGGTGACCTCTGTGAAGAGCAGCTGTGGCTGCCCCATGCTGGACACAGCTGGTTCGATCTCTCTCCAGCCCACCCACCTCAGGTCAGGGCTGAGCCCTGTCACCAAGGAGGTGTCATCTTGAAGAATATATGCTTCAGGAAGGGTAAAAAATGTTGCCTGGTAGGAAGAAGTGAGGAAAAATAGGGGAAACATTGCTGCAAACTCCCAGGTTAGTGAAGGAAGGAAACAAGATGTTCCAGGAATTGGAGCAGAGATTACTCTGCAGCTCAGGATTCAACAGAGCAAGTATATTCACAAGTCAGGAGTGAGAGAATGAAGTTGAGCCTCAAAAAAGGGGTGAGTGAGTGAAAGATGTTGCTTTTGTTTCTTTTCTCTTTGTTTCTCACCACCCGGGTCTATTTTAATTGAAAACAAATTAATTTTCTCAAAGTAATCCTCATTTTGCCATGGTGGTTTTAATCAGTTTTCTCATCTCAATCTCAACCCAAAAGTGGTTTTATCTTACTTTTTCTCCTGCCCTGATGAGGAGAAACAGTAAGAGAGGGCCTGATTGGGCATTGAGTAGCCAGGCAAGGCAAAAACACCACAAGAGGAAGTTTAAACCAGTTGCCTAGGAAAATAACCTTGTACTTTGGAGAAAAATATTATTTAATAGATACTCATCTTTACCAGTGAAGACCCCAGTTAAAACATTATGGTCAGGTTTGAATCAATCCTATACATTTTTACTTCCTAGATTTCCAGTGTCTCAGTTTCTGTTTTATCTTCCTGAATCTTCTCTAGTCTTATCTTCTCTAGTTTATTTAGGCCAAGCTTACCTATAAGAGAAATTTGTCAGATGCTAACTCTGTGACATTACCGTACAGATATATGTGAGGAATTTTGACAGAAGATGTCATAAGTCTTCTTGATTATACCTAATGAAGTTTTGAGAAACTAATGATGTTTTCAATGTATATGTATTTGCATTTCAGAGGATTCTGTCATGTCGCTGAGGCAACTTTCATAAGTGTAAGATTTCAGAACAGGAATGCTGAAAGAAGCACTGTTCTCCCCCTGTTTTGTTCAAGCCTTTGCTTCTGAATAAAGTCTTCCTGTGAGGATCAGCAAGCTTTCTCCTAGAATAGCTGTACTATTCTCTGTTTCTCACCCAGGAAGGCAAGCTTTCTTAGTGGCAAGAGAATATTATTTTAGTCATAAAGACAAAGATAATAAGCTGTGTCTCATCTGTGTTATGGTCAGTGGGGAGAGGTAGCAGCAAGAAACTAGAAACTATTACACATAGACTGCTTTCCTGTTTTCTTCCGTGAAAGAGCTGTTTGCTATTTCAGTTCCTTACAGGGGTTGTAAACGTACCATTCAAATAAAACACTTCCATAATATAAGTTTTTGCTTTCCATATTAGTAAAAGGGAGCCTTGGAAGACAAGGCACAAAATTTGCCAATCCGCTTTGTGCAGCAGAAGCTCTTACAGGTGCCAAATGGCCCGTGCTGTGCTATCACTCACCTCATTTACACTGCTTCCCAGAGTTTTTGAAGACTGTTTTACACAATAATATAGCATAAAAGAATGCTTTGAAATAGTCATATTAATTCTTTAAAGTGTATTTTCCCCTTTAGCTCTTACAAAACAGCAACTATAAGTAAAATTAAAGTCCTTCATTACTGTCATAAGCTATAATTAACTAACACAGTACTGTAAGAATTTAATTTCCTTTCTTTATCATGACAAAAAATGTTGGATTTTCGTTTTCATTACTTACAGCTTACAGATTGTTGTGGTTTTTTTTTTTTTTTTGGAGG
>PYHW01009483.1:1111448-1150176 GCA_013186435.1 Turdus rufiventris
ATAACTAAACCTGAAAAATGCATTTTAGAAAACTCAGGGGTTAGAGTATTTCAATTTGCAGTACACAAACCTTTTTTTAAACTCAAAAATACCATTATCATTTGTTTTCAGGTGAGTGTATTTTTACTGCATGCCTGTATCTGGAAAACCATTCAGATCTCTATTTTTTTTCCTAAAATTACTGCTCTGACATACAGCTGTGAACAGCTTCAAAGGAAAACCTGTAAACAGCTGTCACAGAATATGTTGATGTTTCACAAAGCTTTGTTTGAAAAAAATTTTTCAAAGTACTGTAAAAGCCTCTGCTTATGTTTCCATTATAGAAAGCCTCATTCTCTGCTAAATAGTGTGTGGATCTTTAGTCCCTGATGCTTTATTATTTCATCCTTTGGATCTATTTTTCACTTGGCTGAGTAGTCAACTATTTAACATGAATTCAGATAACCTCTGAAAATGGCTTTTCCTGATGTTTGGTATGCAAGACCTGTTGTCCAAGTGCAAGCAGCAACACTCTCGAGGGTTTTGGGTTTGCTTGATTTTGGTTTTCTTGGATTATTTTTCACCTTTTTTTTTCTAATCTGACTACAAAGAATAATTAAGAGTGTAAGCCCACAATTGCTTACATGACTTCCACCTGCCTGTGCAATGGGAAATCCAAAAATAAAATACAGTAGTGGAAAAAACCCTAGTAGTGAGCAAGACATAAATGGAACAAATTGGTCAGCATGTCAATTTCTGTGGTGTTAAAAGAGAGCTTTACTGATTATGGTACATCCCATAGATCAGTATCTCAATGGTTACGCAGAGTCTCTTGAGCCTGAGTCGCACATTGATCAGGAGTGTCCTTTAAACATTAATGTATATAATACTGAACTCCAGTTGTTTTCCTTACTATCATAGTTTAGCTATGCTGGTAAGTGCTTTTTGTTTCTTCAAAAAAATCTTCAGAATTGGATTTCTGAATGTCCCACTTACAGAAAGATTCTGCTCAGTTTTTTAGCTTTAGAGATGAATTACAAACTCTAAAGATACCTCCCTTCTCATCAAATGAACCTGTTTTTGTTTTTAAATAATTGATTATGATATAATGAGGTAATTAATGAGAATATAACAGCTTTCATAAATTCAGATAAAACTCTAATTAGCTAGTACTATCAGGATTTGGCAACCATGTTGTCTGGTTAGCATGGCAATTCTTATTTTACAGGGAATGTTTCTGAAGCATAGCAGAGTTTTGCCATGGCAAGCTAACTTCTGATAGAAGATTGATGCCAGGTTTTGATTTTCCTCAAATATTGGTTGAATTCTAAACCACAGAGAAAAAATAGTATCTGACTCCCAGCAAGTAGTTAAAAAGGAGATTATAGTTTATCTAGACATGATACATGACCATAAACACATAATTCCCCAATTAGAATTGCATAGTGTGTTGGGCTTTGCATGAAGTTCAACATTCATTTCAGTCAAAACACCATTAAAATAAATCAGAATTTCCGAGTCACTGAATTGAAAATCATTATTAAGTTTTTAAAGCATTCAGTTTATTGCTTCACCTGTTTGAAATTTAGCTCCAAATGAATTCCACTGGATTTTTGGTTATTTTAGGCAAGTAAAGCTTCTTCATGAGCTATACCTTTACAGAACTTTCCAAGATACAATGTTGTCATCATTGAGAACAGACACATACTAACCACTGAAGACAGATAATAGCACCACTTGAATTGTGGTGCTAGAAAAGAAAAGAAGAGTGCTTCTTTAACTGCTGAAAACTTATATAAAAACATAGCTCGTGACACTAAGAAATAGCATGCCTACCTTTATGCTGTGTGCTGATGATCAAAACAAGAGTCCTGAAGACGAAAAAGTTACTATATCTGTGACTGCGCGTATTTTTGACATTTCTGGATTCATAATATTTTGAGGAGAATGCCATATGTTTTATTTGGTTCTGATCAAATTTTTCCTCCTTCCCCTCTTATCCCAACATTGTGTGTGTATGTATGTATGCATTCCTGAGGGTCTCTCCTTTGAGTGTAAAATAAAATAAAAAGTAATAACACTGAAAAGCCGATGGGCAAAAATTGATTCATAAATGAGAAGGTGGCATTCATCTTGGAGGTCTTATTGGAAACCTAAATCTCAGTAAATTTGTAGCCTAAGGATACAATGGGCTTAAAGGATTTCTGTCTCTGAAGAAAAATTAGAACACCTTTGAGGTAAGGTAAATGGAAAAGGTTGTTTGGGCAAACGTGAAGCTCTAGCACTATTAAATGTTAAGCACCATCAGGGGGTATCTCAGTCATTAACAAGAGTGGCATGTTGAAGATTGTTTCAAGCAGGAGAAGAGTTATGGATGGCTGTGTGGAGGTGGCACAATGCCACAGGGAAATTATGTCAAGAAAAAAGAAGACTTTTAAAAATATATTGTGGGAAAAATCCTACTGAAATAGCATCCTTTCTTTACATACTTTATAATCTTTCCCCCAAAATAACCCTAAGTTGTCTTTTAAACAAAGCAAATCTGGGACACTAACTTTGAAGTCCAGTGTACAACCAGTCCCCTTTGATCTTTGGCGTATTTTGTCTTCACTTGCAGTGTAAACAGAAGTACCAACTTAATCAGAACACAAGCATGTTCTCTTCAAATCCAAGTAGTTAGCAATCTTGACTGACTTAGACGTGTTTTATGGACCTTGTGTGTTAGTTTTGTATATAATTAAAAGGGCTCTCAGGGCTTCTGTAGGCAGCCAGCAAGTTATGCTATCTGGTGTGAGAATAATGTGTTGCTATCTAGGGAAGGAAAGATTTAGGAGCCAAGCTAGGATCCCTGTTTTAAGCCAAGAGAGTTTGAAAAGTGAACAGACATGAAGTGTTATATCTCTAGGCAGCAGTTACCAGATTTCTTATTACGCTAGCACATCCTCCTGGCTACTCTGCAAAATGGCCCTGAGATTAGAAACTCTGCAGGAAGCTATCTGTGTTTTCACTGTTGGAAATATGTTGTTAGGATGACAGCAGCTACATGGAAAATGGGTATTAAGATAGTCTTCAGCATCACGATTATTTTGCTTTCTCAGTTTGCCTTAAGGTATTGCTTAGAGAGAATAGCAGAGAGTATGGTCTATGCTGTAATCTTATTTGAGAGTAAATAGTGAGAAATAGCATAAATTCATCTTCTAATGTATAATGTACAAGAAATTGTACTATGGAACAATGAATTGTACTGCAGGACAATAAATTATACTGTGAGAGGACCCTAATATTTTACTCACAGAATGGTCTGTAGTTTAATACAGAAATACCCTTCTGTATCTTCACCATTTCCTGTATTATTTGTTATCATGTGATACCCTTGCAGCTACTTGCATTGGGTTTGTGTGGAAAAGTTTGCTGGGGGGCACTGAAGGGATGGGTTCTGTGAGAAGATGCCAGAGTCTGGCCCCATGTCAGGCAAAGCCAGTTTCACCTAGATCCCAGAGAGATCTACCACTGGCTAAATCTGAGGCAGTCAGTGATATTAGGAGAACCTTTATGAAATATTTAGGAAAGGATAAAAAATGCCGTGCAGCAGCACCTGGAGAGAGAAGTAATAATATGTGAGAGAACCAGAGATCAATGAACAAGGAGGGAGAGGGACAAGAGCAGAGATTCCCCTGCAACTTGTGGAGGGCCATGGTGGGTCATGTATCCACACTGCAGTCTAGCCTGTGCCAGAGCAAGTGGAAGCTCTATAGGAAACTATAGCCTGTGAAGACTGCTTGGAGAAAGTTCCAGGCAGCACCTGTAATCCTGTGGGGGACCCTTCAGTCAATTCTTGAAGGATTGCGCCCCATGGTAATGACTCATGATGGAGCATTTTTTGAAGAACTGCAACCCGAGCGAAGGATCCATGCTAGAAAAGTTCATGAAGGACTGTATCCCATAGGAGGGATCCAATGGAGCAGGAAAAGAGTGCCAGGAGTCATTGTCCTAAGTAGGAAGGAGTGGCAGAGACAATGTGTGATGAACTGACTGCCAGCCCCCATTCTCCATCACCCTGCATTACTGGAAAGGAGGAGATAGAGAAAATAGGGAGTAAAGCTGAGCCTGAGAAGTAGAGAAGGGAGAAGGGAAGGTGGTTTTATTTTTGTTCTTACTTTTAATTACCCTACTATGTTTAAATGACAGTAAATTAGATTTATTTCCAAAAGCTGAGTCTGCTTTGTCTGTGATGGTAATTGGTAGGTAATCTTCCTGTCCTTATCTTGACCCATGAGCTTTCCATTGTACATTTTCTCTCTATTCTGTTGAAGAGGGGGAGTGAAAGAGTGGCTTGCTGGGAACCTGGTGACCAGCCAAGCTCAACCCACCACACTATTAAAATCAAAGGTTGATTACTTTGTAGGAGAGTTGACAGCAATGTGATCTTTCAGTTTCCTTTGAGCTGCCACTAACAGCTGTGCAACCCCCAGATTACAAGGTCTTATTTATCCTGCTCTTTCTGTACACTGGGATTTTTTTTAATTTCTTTTTAAATATTCAACAACCTTACTTTGGACACTATTAAAAATGTAGTTTCAGTCCCCTTTATAGTGTACTGGGGTATGCTTGTTCCTTTTAGGATGATCCATGGGACAGAAGATTTCATCAGTCCACCAAACTTTATCTCCCCTTCTCCATAATTTTTAACGTAAAGCAGAATATAAAGTTCTTCCAATCTGTATTTTTTTCCTTTGGTCCACTTGCACAAATGCGTTACCTTAGACCGGATTATAGACACAATTTTAGCTACAATTTCTGAGATTGCCATTTACTTTGTGGAGGCTTACATAGATGTATATATATATATGCACACACCAAGTATTGTGTCTGTTTTTTTTTTTTTTTCTCCAATGGTAACACCACAGACAATAAGAGAGATATTTACAGAAACAATACAACATTGGTATGCCAGGTGAAGTATGAGCTGTTGTAAAGCATTGATGTAGTAGTTTTAGGGCTGTCAGACGCTTACTACGATCAACAGGAAAAACATCAGACCTGAAACAGGTTATGGGTAAAGGAAGTAGAGCTCTGGACTGTGACTTAGATTATCACAAATTGTCAGTTTTAGCACATGAAGTGCAACTACACATATCTTGATACTTTCTCTGCTTAAATAAGCAACTTATTGTTGATATTGTTACTGAGAGGTTTAGTTCATGTATTTTGTTTGCCAGCTAATATTGTAGCAATGAATGTAAATTCATGTTGAGAAATGTGAATAATTGAATTTTTAAAAAATTCATTCAAATTACATTTAACATTACTCAGAAGAATTTCAGCTTCAAGGAATGAACACATCTTCAGATAGTGATAACACAGCAAATACACATTCTTATAGAAAACTAATGAGGTACTTTACTGGATTTGTTAAGCTCTTTTTAGTGACAAAGTCGCTCTACGATTCTTAACCATCTTGTTCAGGGTATTTAATATCTTTAAAAATTAAAACCCATTATACTTATTTCTTATTTAATACAAGCCTAAGAGTTCAGGGACTAAAATGCTATGAAAGAAAAAGATCTGTTTCAGACTAAGATGTTACTCCACTAATCTTGCAGAAACAGACTCAGGTGATATAACTTTTTATATATATAACTTTTATATAATTTCCACTGAAACACATACTTCGCAAGAGGAATTAAAGATAAAGAAATGCATGTAAAGCCCTGAAGTATTGGATTCATTCCTTCCCTAGAAGTTTTAGGCTACAGATTTAATGCATAGCTTCTGAAAACGTTAAATATCATACATATTAAGGCTACTTAATTCAGATTTAACAGCAGGAGTTTTGGAGGCCTGCCATGTACAAAGTAAAGTGAGAGAGGTAAGCACTCCCCTGATGTTAAAAGGAGCCATCACTCAAAAGCATTTCTGCCTAATTTAAAACCATAGATCTGCATGCTGAAATCCTATGGAAGATTTGTGCTTCAGTCAAAAGTTTACATTAAACACATAATAAATAAAATAAATTTTAAAAAATTAAAAAAAAAACCAAAAAAATACAGAATCAATTGTCCTGCTTGCAGCATTTATGTATCAGAATGAGATTTTGGCCTTATCTTCTCAAAGTTTGAATGGAAATACCTGCTAAAACCAATTGAAGCTATTGCCTATTATGGGATTTTGTTAAACTGTGAGGATTTTATGTAAATAATAGCAATATCAAGTCATTGTTATTAATAATAACATGCTATCTGTTTCTTCTGAGCAAGTGTGATATTGATTGACAAGTAATAGCTGTAGAGCAAACTTTAAATTACAGTATTTATTATGAATGCTCCTTGCAATTAATTATTTAAGGGATACATATTGTCCTCATTTACTGTGTTGAAGTTCTCTAGCGTTGGACATGCTCATTAACAGCAAAATGAAACTCTCAATTTAAAAGTTTCATGATTTATGTTTTGAATAAAGATGTTATAAATAGAGTTTAAAGCCTAGAGCATTTGTACTGAAAGAAAGAGAATTGAGGTTCCCATATTTGATGTGAGAGTGCATGATTGTGCCATTTATAGTCCAGTTTTCCTAGATTTTGACGTAGACATCCAGTAGTGTTCCCCAGCTTTGTTACTCTGTCTTCTCTTGCATATAATAATTTGCTTTATGTGCCTAACATTAGTTAATATAGCTGATACCCTGATGAGGATTTAAGAGACAGATGAGGCATGCACCTGACCCCAGGAAGCTGAAAGTTTAGAAAATTAGTTTCTGCACTCTACGTAGCTCTCACTACAAAAGAACAGTATTCAAGAAGTCATTAGACTGAGGAAAAGTAGTCTAAGATCAGGAGTTAGAAATGGCCAGAACAAAGATTCTGTGTGTCAGTAAACTTAATTGTTAATTTGTGATTCAGATTGCATTTTCTCATTGAGGCTGCAACTCACAATTAAAAATCCAGTTCTAAGATTTGATATAAATAGCTTCTGTGGACCTGAATTTGTAGCTGAGGCATTAATAATCCTGGAGAAAGAAAATAAGATATGCTTGATTTTACATAATAACCTATTAAATGGAGCATCACCCAAGAGTGTAGGAGATTGCACACAGGATTGCTTTGAGGAAGGAATGCAAAATTCATTGCAGATAAATAGTGAAAGATTCCCTTTAAATCTGCCGGATGCTGGAATCTTGTCCTACCACAGAAAACTGCCTGTATCTTCTCTATTCTGGACACATTATAGCCATAATGATATGAAGAAAAGTTTTAGTGAAGAAGTACCAGCCTATCTTATTCCTGCTTCTGGGATATTTTCCTGGGTTACCATTTTTCACTGTATGTGGCAATCTGGAAAGGAAAGTAGAGAAGAAGAATAATGGAAGGAACTGGCCATGTATAGTAGATAACAAATGCTTTCAACAGGGTAAAAAATGTGGACAACCAGTGCAATCTTTTCTAAGTACAGAAACAATGCAGCAATTGTGAAAAAAAAAAAAATAGGGCACATTTGTGGAACATAGATGGGACTACCAACTAACAGAAGTCGCATAGTTTCATGACAGATGTATGGTAAAGCCTATTTATTAGTCTTGGTCTAAAAACAACTCGTGGGTAGGTTTTGTGCACCAGAGAGAGTAATAAAGGAATAAAGGTTTCAAGTATGTAGACTGAAGAGAAATGATTTTGAATCAAGAATAAGAACCAAGAACACAATAGGCAGGATATTGCAAAACACTCTTCAGCTTTTAAGATATGGTCATGTAGCTTTTCGTTGGAGGCACCCAACTGGTTATGAGGAATAGCAGGCATGAGTGGACCAGAATTAGTGTCCTGTGTTTATGGTATCCAGGTATTGCCTGGGGAGTGACTGTCCCCCTCTAGCCTTCCATCTGCAGGGAGGAAATTCTTTTTTTAGGTAGTCACATATTAAATAGTTTGGGTAAAACAGAATTGAAACTTTTTTTGTCTCTTTTAACTATATCAGTTCTAAACACACCAAACTCCTCTGTAGGCTTCACTGTGGTGAAGTGGAGCAGTGAGGATGAAAGAAACAGTGGATATTCACAAGTCCGTTTGTAAATATCTCTTTTAGGATAAAAGTAAGCTCTGCAGTATAGAAACCTGCCAAGAAGGTCAGAAATAGAACTCAAAATCCTCCAACACCCTGCTTTTGCTATTTACAGCTGGGGAGAGAAGAGGGTTTAGTCATCAAACTGCAGCCTAATTAAGGAATTATATAAAAAATGCCATGTGGAAATTCTTAATGTTTTCATTGTTCCTCTTGATTTTGCATAGTGTCCCTTGGGAAAGGTCAGAATTATTATGACATCACGTTATAGTTGTGTAATATTTTTTCTTTTTGAGTTGTTTTGTTTCATTTTGAGGGAGTTCAGGGGTTTTGTTTCTTTATTTGTTTCACTTGGTGTTTTTGTCTAGTTTGGTTTGTTTGGGTTTTTTTTGTTCCCCTTCTCTGGTTGAGATTCATGTTCACTCTTCCTGTTTCACTTAAATTTAATCCCTAAAGTTTGTTAATCTAATATACAATCACATAATCTTTTGACTATTGACTGGGAATCAGATACCTTAGTAGGAACCATCAAAGTCTGCTGAACTTCATAAATCCAAGTTTATAAAGAAGCAAAACTTTTGCTCAGTAAACATTTTTATTTTTTTCAAACCAGTAAGTCATCCACTACTATACAACTCAAGCGGAACACCCAATCTTAGTAAAATATGAAAGCAATCTCCTGTTGCTTGAACGGGTTACTTCTATTTCGGTTGCTATGGAGCTCTACAAGCAATCAAAGTGCAGACATGAGCTATGACACACCGCACCTGAGGTGTTTCATTGATAGGTGCTGGGGCACCCAAGCCAGTGCAACATCTGTGCAGTAATGGTATATTCCCACACAGCCAAACCCTCACCTTCAAGCAAGAATTAAAGTTAACCTTAAAAAAAGTAGTGGCATTGAATTTTCATACTGCGGGCAATATACTTTTATGCTTGTAAAGTAAATTTAATAGGACTTCAGTAAAACCAATTCTAGCAGTGCTTGCAGTGTTTTCTCTTTAGTGAGATTTAGTTGCTGAAGATCAAATATTGCAAAAGAGCAAATGATGTAAATGTACAAAATACTAGACTTATATGATATTCCTATGATTAGATGCAAATTCACCAAGTTATTTCTGTACTTCAGTATGTCTTTATGTAACAGTAGGTTTCCACAGAAGTTTTCTCTTTTTCTCCAAAAATTAAAGAGTTTTTTTTTCACTTTGTGAGTACTTAGCTAGCTATATATTTTTCTATTTTATTTTCTTTTGATGAATCTGTTATATTTGATGATTTGATTTGGTTTTATGCTTAGCAATTTAAGTCAAAATATTGGTAGAAAATTTTTGGGTTTTTTAAATCATGTAGATAATACATTCAATAGGGATTGCATTTTTTTGAAAAAATAAGTTCTTGAAATTAGACATAGATACGTGTAAGGGAGAAAATGCAATATGAACACAAGGAGGATATGCATAATTTGAAATACAAAAATTAGCTCATAAAGAATTGGTTCATAATGCTTTATAATGTTTTTAGTTATTCCTGAACACATACTGTATTATTACCTCTAAAACATATTTCAGTTTTGCCATCTTATGAGCTTATTAAAAAAATAAAAAAGAAAGAATTCTTCACTATATGTTTTTCATTCACTTCATTTTATCAACTAGTGCATGATTGGAAAATGCTCTGAGCAATAATTGTACAATGGTGATTTTTCAGTAAATTAGATCTTTCACAAACCTTTTTGGTAAGGATTTAGAAACAAAATCTAAGCTATTTAAGACGGGGAAAAAAAACCCTTAACAAAGAAAAATAATTAAGAAACAAAAGGAGCTATTTTGTAGTAATAAAATGTTTTTTCTTGAACATTTTCCTTGTAAACCATAGCTATTTTTTATTTTAATTTTTTGTGGCAATTCTTTCTGACAACCATGCTACGTTTTTTCTTGCATTTTTTATTTCAGTAGCTCCTTTTCACCAAGTATTTAATGCCACTCAAGATAGTAAAATTGTAAAGTAGCTAGTCTGTGGCAAAATAATTTATGTCCCTTAAGGTTTGCCCCATGAGAATGCTCGCATAATAACCCAAATCCCCTTGATTTAGGTCTTACAGTTTAATCTGTCAATATGTAATTATGGTTCCAAAACAAAACAGATTATTTCACAGTTTTAGTGTGGTTTCATGCATGATGGACTTGAAATACCCAAGGTTGGTAAAAGGGATTGTCCCATTAGTAGTTTTTTATAAATTACCTAAGGGGACTGGGTCTATACTTGTTTGTATCAGCTCATCTATCTGAAAGAAAAATCCTTTTGTGTTCACCTAGTTAATCTAAAAGGACTGGAACTTTAATTTTGATTACCGCAAATAATTTTTAAATGGATTGGCACGTTTTTTATATACTTGTTTATTGCTTTTTATCAATTTTTGGAAATATCTTCCCAGGCAGACTGGGTAAATAACTCTTTACAGATAACATTTTTTGTCATACCAATGCATTTCATGTTATGGATTGTAATTGATTTTTTAAAAACAGTTTTATGATGGCTTAACATTAGTATGGATGTGTTGTGCAATTTCCCTCTAAAAAGAAAAGGGAATCAATTAAGGTAACACCTATTAATATATTTTTAACAACTCAGCAAACAATGTAGAAAATATTCATGCTTTCTCAGTTCTTATTTCTCTGTCAGCTGTTCATCCTCACCTCCAGTTTTGCAAGGGGAGCTCTTTAGTCGCAACAAAGAGGGATTGTTGAAATGTGTTATTAAAATAGTGAAGTTGTTAAGAGCTTCTGTTTACTGTACTTTGATAAATTACATGAGTCTGTGGGCCTTCCATTGAATCAGTCTGTTGTAAAAAAGGAGAACCACAACAGTGAAAGGCAATTGCATATGCACTTTCTTCCTGTGCAATATCTATCAACGCAATTACTATAGCTTCATTTTAATTCAGCTGAGAAGACTAGTGCCTCAATGTGACTGTATTTCCTCCTCCAATCTCTCAACTAAACCACAGCTTTAAATCCTGAGGAATTCATAAGCTTCTGATAGGAGGAAAATTCCTGCTATTATCCATTAACTTGAATACCAATGACAAGTGTCAGTCATACACTTCAGAAATCAAGAATGCATGTCATTAAAATTAAAATTGTGTCATTGCCATTGCTGAGATTGACTCATGAGAAGTTGTCTTCAGGCATCTTGACAAGCAACAGCTTCAGCTTGCAAATGGCTGGTTAGCAGAATAAGCTGAAAGAGCATCTGTCAGAGCAGGAAGACTGTAAGGGGGATTGTGCCAAGCATATCCCACCCTATTATGACCAAATTTCATTAAACCCAAGCAAACCATCATCTTTTAGGTCCAGAAATTCACATTAATAACTGCTGAAGTGTTTCTGGTTTTAATTTCCACATTCTGTTTTACCTGAAGGTATTAATGGTTTTTACCTACCCTGCAGAGTTCTGTGATACTGAAATTGGTAGAGGACAATTTCAGACCTGCTGCCACTTACATTAGGCAGTAGTAATGTAAAAGCAACTAAAGATTCATTAAATAACAGAGATGGCGAGTGTCTCCACTACTTTTTAATGGAACAAGTCATCATGAAGGCCAAAAAAATTATATAGTGAATACTGTTAATGCTTTTATTTATGAAAGAGATTGGTTTTATATAAGTAAAAACATTAGAATCAGGACCAAAGCTTTTTTTAGGGGCTTTCTACTAATTAAGAGAATTATGCAAGCAATTCAGTTTAACCAGCTATTGCTGTTCTTTGCTTGAATGGAAAAGCTTTCTATTTATTGATATTCTGTAAGCACTTATTTTTAAAAATCTCATACGGTGTTTAAGTTGTTGCATTTTTCCCTGAGCATACAATTCAATAGTTTTCATTTATACAGGCATAATTATATGTGCACTGAAGCCAAAATAATTTCAAGAGTCAAGGAAACAGGAATGAAAATATCCTTTTTAAACTACAAGTCTCATAATATGTTGGTAAATGTGATTTTTTTTTTTTTAAAGCAAAAGCTTAAGTTTAATAGTCGAAGTATAGAAAACACTGCATTGTGTTTTGTTACCTTGGTAATAGGTTTATTCCTGCAGCATATCAAAACATGTAGTTTGGTTACTTGGAAGCAATGAAACTTGCTAGGAAGTCCATGGCAGTAAATCTCCAGATATAAATTATAAATTCACTTTAATAAAACCTGCTCTACCTTTTTCTCATGTTCTTTAAAAATATTGCATTTCTGTTTACCTCTTGTACATTTTCTCTAGGTTCACTACCTCTACTTTACTATGTTTTAGAAAGAGATGACATATACTAATATTTTTTTTTTATTGGGAAGAAAAAGCTATGTTAGCAGTATTTGTAGAAAAACAAACATTTGGAATTAAGGTTTATTCCTTCAACTGTCATCAGCATTATAGTTTGGTTGTTATTATGGTCTTTAAGCAAACTAATTATGTCTTAACAATGACTTCAATACAATGATAATACTAATAAATTTTGAAATCTGATATTACATTGAATAGAACCATATTCCATGCAAATATTCCATGGAAATGAATATTAATTTTGGGAGATGATGCAAAGGAAATTTTTAGAATCTGTGAGGAAAATGTTTCCTAAGCAAGGTTTTCATCTGCAATTATCAATCTTTTCAAAGATGGAGTAAGTATCACTATTCAAATAACCATTTGATCACAATATGGATATTTACGTTAAGTTTTTAGGAGTTTTTAATGAAATTAACTCATAAGAAATTTAAATTTCCATGGAATTCTAGATGTAAAAATGTTTTCAGGAAATACATTTGAAAGCTTATTTTATATTTCATTGGATGGGGTTTGTTTAAAATTCTTAATTTTTGAGAAGAAAGCTATCAGACTACTATTGTATGACCACTGCTCTAGAAACCATTTACTGCTTGTGATTTCATCCTCTGAGTGCTTTTCTTCCCAGGATTTTAATATTGGCTTGCTAGACATCTCCATCACTATCACCCCTTCAAAAATTTTCCCTTTCTGGAGTTTGTATCATACTTTGTGTTTTCATATCATTCCTCCTTCTGTCTTCTCTCTAAATTACAACACAAATGGATTTTGATTAAGTCACTGGATTGTAACTGTTCTGTAATTGTCAGACTACTTGAATAATAGTTTAGATCTTTGTGTTCTTGAGGTGTGGCAAAAAATGCAAAAGATGTATGCATAATTGGTAAAATAAATCCTAATGACCTCTGATTGGATCCCATCTTTTACTTTCTCTATGTTTCCTGTCTTGGGGCACCAGTAGATACTAAATGCCTGCTTTATTTAAGAAATCTAGTAATTTGCACTGCAGTTAATTTATTTGGGAACAGTTACCCACGGGGACATAGAAGAGACTATTACTACTCCTGTCCTGTTGCTGGGGGGCACACAAGGGGAATGTGAGTGATAGGATGCTTGGTGGTGGTGAGAGGTTACCATCTGCACTCAGAAATGGTCTTCTGCAAAACTCAGAGGGTGCAGAACAGGCACAGAGAAACAACTACTAATAAAATGTTCCTGTGACTGTTTATATGTTGGAAATGTCCTATGAGAGCTGCTTTGGTGAATGTGATTTTATAGTAATACAAAAATTATTATAAAGTTAATATTAATTTCAGGTGCTTAGGTTGACACTGATATTTGGGGATTTTGAGAAAAGACTTGTACTTTTGCAATTACGTGTCTGATCTTACGTAGCTATTCTGTTTACTTGGAATATTCTTCCCTGTAAAATATCTAGATGTTCTAAGCAACCAGAGATCTGATGCCTCTAGGAATATTAAAATCTAGATAGTCTGTTTAAAATATAAATTTATTTTGCTTTCAATTTTATAATTTACATGGGAAATTTTCCATTAGATACTATAAGTTGCTTTTCTACTGCCTTGAAGTGTTTTCTGTACCATTGTCTTATTGACAGTTTTCTCTGTAATACCTAACAGAAAATTAAAATTGACCTGTAAACTGAAACAAGTGTTAAGTGCTCAATTCACCACTTTCTAACAGCATTTTTCCCCCTCCCTATCCTTTATTGGAATACAAATATTCCTTTCTAAATACTTCAGGGAAATTTAAAAATTCTTCAGAGTTAGACTGCGAAGATGGGTTATTTTATAACTGGATATCTCCATAGGTAACCCTTCTGCTAATATTGAACTCTGTAGCTGAGAGAGGGAGAGACCTGTTGATTTGCAGCACTGCAATATATACATAGCTGAAATATATAGCATTCATAAATTGCAACACTATCATCTCTGCTGCCAGACCGTAACTTTTGTTAAGTACAGCCTGAATTCTTTGGGAAATCTCCACACATGAATACTGTAGAGCCCATGATCCAAGTGTCATGTAATTTTCTCTCCCTTCCTTCCTTCCTTCTTTCCTTCCTTCCTTCCTTCCTTCCTTCCTTCCTTCCTTCCATCCATCCATCCATCCATCCCTTTTCATTTTGTCAGCACCTTTTAGGAAAAACAGATTCCAGAGACAGATGCATTTCATTTCTCCAAGAAATTTGATGTAATAAGATAATATTTTATTCTATTATTTATCCTTTTTTATAGCAGTATAAGACACAATCCCTTAAATTTTCTTTCAGTCTAAATTAAAGCAAGAACAAATGAAAAAGCTTCCTGTCTTTTGCATTTTTTAATCAGATTAGAACTGTGGTTTTAAAGTTCTAATAAACATTTGTGAAGTTGAATAAGAATTGTAATTTTAGATATTTATTGAAATGTATTTTGCATACTTTCTTAAAAGGAAAAAGATTGTCTTTCATCACATACCACATTTATTTTGGTGAGTGGATAACATATTCTATTTTTTTATACAGAAAAGAATATAAATTTATGGTCACTTACATTTTAGCAAATATTAATTTTTAGGTCAATATTTTGTTCTGACCACAGTGAAATTTCTGATAGATCCAAGGCAGAGCACAATTGGAGAATAGTTTTTTAATATTTTTTGTTGGTTTTTTCTTGACCAGAAAATTAACTTAGGGAGCATATACTCCATGCAACCAGAGAATAAATGCTTGAGTAAAACCAGATTTTTTTATATAATCTCTGAGATTTTTCATTATATAATAATGCATCTAGCGACTTTCATGCCTTAAAATGATAGAGTAAATTATGGGAAAATGACTGTTTAATGAAATCCAGATGGAAGCTTTTTGTCTCATTGGAATTTTCTCCCATTCCCTCTGCTATGTTACAAAATCTTTCTAGCAATTTCAATTTACAAAAGATGTTGAGAATGCTATGGGGATTTTAACTCAGTAAAACACCTAAAAAGACCTATTTTTTTCCAGAGGAAAAGATCTTTCAATATTTTATGTTTTGTCTTCAGCAAAAAAAGTTGAGCCTTTAAATCTCACATAAAATATTTTTAAAAGTTATCTACCAATTCCAAATACTCATTTTCCTAGTATAAAATCCTACCAGATTTTTATGTTTTCATGTGGTTTTTATTTCCTCTCAGCATCTGTTTTTTTAATACAGATAGATGTGTAAGGATATGCTGAAAAAAATAAGGGCTTTCATTGATTTGCCTGTCATTTGTATCCATTTATCCCTCAGCCTCATGTTTTGGATTAAGAACTTTTCATTGGAAAAGTAATCCTTTGTTTCCTTTCCCCCCCTCTACTCAGCCCTGCTCAGTACCCTTTGAAACAGAAGAGATAAATTATGCAGATAATCAGAAAATTCCTCTTGCAAATATCCATGAGGGTTTTGATATTAGTGATGAAAAAAGGGAAGTATCGATACTTTAGTTAGGAGATAGTAGTTCCAGCTTAAAAATTAAACTGCATGCATGGGGGAAATGTTTGCCAGGATTAGTCATCACATCATCTGAGACAAAGGAAAAGTGTATAGAAAGGAAACCTCACATGCTTGTTGTCTTACCATTAGAGACAAGTAAGGATTTAAAGAGAAACTGGCCATATTTCTTGGTAGTTGCAAGAACTTTTGTATTCTGAAACACAGGAAACACAGGAATACATCATGTTTTTCATTACATAGCTTCTTTTTTTTTTTTTTTTTTTTTAATATGGTGTCAGAATTAAGACTGTACTTTAGTAAAGTGATGGACAATTATAGTGATGAAGGTTGAGCCAAATGATGTTGTGCAATTTGGTTAGGCCTTTTTTGCTTTTTCTTTTAATTATGTTACTGAATTATGTTTTATGTTACTGGGTCTGGTTGCAGCAGATCGTACAGCTAATGAAGGGAAATTCCATCCTCTGTTAGCATTATTTTCTTCTGTATTTCAAAAATCCATTAATATTACAAATCCTTTGTTCTGTCTTCCTTCTGGTACAACCTGGAAAAAACAGTGGAGAAATTAAAGCATTAAGAAAGGAAAAATACTTAGGAATTTTTACTGAAAACATCCAGCAAGATTCACTTCTTGTCATCAGTCCCTAATTTTCTTTTTTGCCAAAGCATTCTTGTCAAGCCAGTACAGATTTTATTCCTTCTACCACATGAAAAAATTTGTGCTCCTTAGGAAAACTCTTCTTGATGCCTGGTACGAAGTTTCACATGGTTTTGAAATACACCTCATTGCAACAGCTTATAGCCTTCAAGGAGTAAAAGGATATGACAAACAATGGTAATAATGTGGGCCCATTTGTTGTGAAAGCCAGCAAAGATTAATGAAGGAAGCAGTTTTTCAAGTTTATGCAGAGAACAATGGCAACTCAAGAGGGCAATGGCTTATTAGATCCTTTCTTCCTCTGCTTTTGGTTCGGTTGGTTTGAAAAAATATTTTAGATATGTCCATGGGGTGGCTGAGAGTATTCTGAACAATTGCATAATTCTGTATGATTGTAGACAACTTCACATTCTAAAATGACCACATATTAGTTTAGGTAGCTTAAACAAAGCAATATAAAGCCAATGATTCACCCTATTGATAGATGCATTGCAGTAGTGTATTGGCTGTTTTTTTCTCAATCTCTTAGATCTATTAGAATTGCCCTCTTTGTGAACTGCTATGGGAGCAGTTTCTTTGTCTTGGAGACTCACTGCTTTATTCTACAGTCAAATTAAACTACTTTGTTTCCTAATTTATTCCTTTTTGATGGTGGATTATACTAAATAAATGTATGCAAGACTTTCCAGGCATTTAAGAATTAAACATTTCATGCATACTTACACATAGATAGACAAACATAAAATATTATTGGAATCTTAGAAGTTTACAGAGAATCTAGATTTCCATTGTCACAGGGATGCTGAGGCTGTGTAGCACAATGAGGCTGCCCAATATCTGTTTCCTTAGTACTTTTTATTTCCAATACTCTTATTTTTATTATGCCTTTATATTAGGTACTTGGAAAAAATTTTAACAGCAATATTGAAGAGCTTTAACAGATTTAAATAGTTCACTAATTCTACTATGTGCCTGCCTAGTTACGGAAAAAAAATCCTGACTCATCTACTTGGACCTTTGGTTAAAAAACTTGCATTAAGCTGTACAAAATACCCCAAAGAGGTACTTATTTACCTTGGTAGTTATTTGTCATAAAATATTTATATGCATAAGGGAGTTTTTTGAGGTGTGGAGGTTTTTTTTGTGTGATTTTTTTTGCCCCCAGTTTTGGCAAAGAAAGGTTTTCACAATGTAAATTCTCTCCTGACCCGCATGCAAAATTGTAAAGTTTTTAATAACATAAATTGGCAGTAAAATATCTGTTCTCATACTGTCTTGACTCATGTTTGAGCTGAATGAAACGACAAAAAAAAAAATTAATTAAAAAAAAAAGAAAATTAAAACACCAGATTTTTAAAATTAGTATCGTTAGGGTTTCTTGCTTATTCAAATCAAACAAAAAAAAATTCATTGTCCAGACCTTTGTGACTGAAACAGTGTTAGACACCTAAGAGTAGCAGCCTTTCCCACTTTGCTCCTTGAAAGAATTTCTATGATAGCACAATATAATGTGTGGTTTGTTTATTTAAGTTAATGCTTTGGGAATATGGCCTTAAACTGATGGGCCAGAATAATTTTTTGAATTACTATATGTTCATCCAGCATTTGGATGCAGCAGCACTTTTCTTGCAGGAATAATTTCACTGTAGTGGATGTTTTCTTCATCCATGTTAAAAAAACATCCTCTATTTATTTCAGGATAAGGCACTCAAGGGGTTAACTAAACCTTGTTTCTATGGTGAGAAAAATAATTGGTATCGATTAGCAGTTGGTACAACATTGCTGGAAGGGCTATTAAAGCCCTAAAGTACAGTACAAAATGATACTGAAAGCATCATATACTCCCTAGACTGTCCTACACTAGCCATTCCTGTGCTTGAGATGTCCTCCTGACTTTGCTTATGATTCTCAGGAGCTTTGTTACACTCAGTAATTTCAAATTCTAAAGTGCATTTAATTAGTTAAATGGGGGCTAGGGTGAAGGGGAATTACCCAGATGTAAAGGCAGTTGTCTTTCTCCTCAAACAAAATTTGAGAGCTATTTCATTAAGAAAGAAATAATTTTAAAAATGGGTCTTATAGCTGTATCTTTTATGCATCTTCACTGTATGCAATAACAAAGTGACAGCAAGGGACTGGAAAGTGCATGTTTCTTTCCTTGTGCAGCTATTTTATATTCTCAGTCCATGTATCCTCACAGAAAGCCAAGAATACACTGGACTTTGAATAAGTGATATTGCAGATGATTTACCCATATTTTTCACTTATATTTTAAGAGTATTGCTTGTCAAGTAATTATTTAAAAATCAAGCTAAGTATAGAATAGCTCAAGGAGAACTTGTGTTAAAATTAGAACAGAAGTTCCATATCATGAGCTTAAATCTCTTTTCACTTAGATTGATGCTAATCCATTTTTTTCTGTATATCAAACTGAAATTACTCATTATGACATTTTCTGACTCTTTCAACAAAAAAAAGAGTGTTGTTCAGTAAAAATGTTAAGTGCAGTTAAGTGCTTTAATTTAGACACAAGGTCACATCTAAGCAGTGTATTTTGACTGTGTTCTGCCTGGCTCTGACTCAAGACACCCTTCTGGGCTGCCAGGTGGTTGTGACAGGTCAAGAATCAATGAAGAAAAGAATTGGGAGCAGTATGAGGGTGACATGGTCCATCTAGAGGTCCCAAAAAAAGAATCCAGTCCCTGTGGCTTCTACTCTTGGATTATCTTTATTTAGAATATTTGCAATTACTTAACAATAGACTGAATTTTCATTAGAAGTTTTAGTGACTTGATTTGGTTTTTATTTTAATTCAAGTTCTCTGGTTGGACTGTGTTGTAATTCCCTAGCAATACATTTGTTCCAACCTCAATAAATTGTTTCCAGGTCTTAACAGAAGCAACTGTTAAAACGGATTTTTCTAGCAGAAGTTGAGCAAGCAAAGAGATGCTGTGTCAAAGTTCCATATTTTTCTTCTGCTCTTTCTCTTTAACTTCATGTATTGTCGCCCAGTCTGCATTGAGTGGTTTGGCTTAGAAAAAATATGGTCCAGCACATAATTTTTTACAAGTTGATAAAAATCTAAAAATAGAATATGCACCCATGCTATTTATATTCATATATGTACGTTGTTGCTCTCAGTAAAAATAGCGTATTTTTCTCATTAGGATGAACCTGCATATTTTTTATTTATTAGTATTGCTAATATAAAACTTTTTTTTTTTTTAAGGAAATAAAGGAACTCTACAATAACAGTGTCTCTGTTCATCCTAAATGAACTATCATTCAGATTAAAACTTATTATTTAGGAGATACAGGGCAGAACACTAACTTTTCTAGACAAAGGAATGTTACTTCATAACAGACTACCTCACAGAATAACTGATTTAATTCCTTCCTGCAAGATATCTTGGGAATCACTTGACTGTGTATTTTAACACACTACCAGATGTCCAAGATTAACTAGTTCACCTGCCCCAAAATTTTAATGAGATAGAATTTGAAAAAGTCAATCTTCAAGGAAAAGCTCTATCATCTTGAATTAACTTCTTCCAAGTTAGCCTTCCATAAATGAAAGCAAATGAAACATCAGCTCTCCATCATGAAAAAGCACAGAAATCCAAGTGTATTGGTGGCTTTGTGGGGCTACACTTCAGTTTTAGGTTACTGTATAAAAGTAATAGTGATTTTATTCCAAAACTGTGCTGTCATTTCTGATTTAGTTGGTGAAGCAATGCTTATTCTGTCTTTTGAAGCTATTACTACTGCCTACCTAATGTTTCTTTTTTGCAAACATACCTTTTGTGGTGACATACTGCAATATTTTCATTATCACAATGGTATTATCCTTCAATTTTAGGATACATGACAAAACATATGCTATGATTGCTTGGTGGTCACAGTCCATTGGGACTAACGTATGAGGATTGCGCCTAAGGATCTTTTGAAAATATGGTATGAGAGACTGAAATGTTGATGGTTAATGGATAAACCAAATGGTCATTTGCACAAACAGGAGGTGCTTTGCTGATGATGTGCAAGGCAACAGCCCAGGTTCAGAGGGCATGAGCACCAGAGGATGACTGGGAAAATCCAGCTTTTATTTAGCATGATCTGGGTTTTGAGCCAGATGAGGAAAGGGATCAATATGCAGCTGATCCTATGAGGTGGGATACTGCTTTTTAATGTGCAGTCTCCTCCCTTTCAGAACTGGCTTGGTTCTAAAACTCCCTCCAGGGAAGGTATTGGGACATTCACTCACAGCCCTGAGGGTTTTGATCCCTTCTGATGGGGCATAACTGGCTTTATGGGAAAGGCTCACCTGAGCAGCAGTTTAGAAGGTACTATAAACCATGAAAGACCCCTAAAGAGCTCACAGTGTTGCATCAGACACTGTAAAAACTCTGGATAAGTATCTGGGAGTTCCCACCTGAACATCAGTGTGTATTAATCCACTGAACTTCATGTTTCACCGTCTTACCCACCCGTGACAGATCAGGATTGCAAGCATCACTTCAACTGATGGACATCAAAATTGCAACAATCAAGTCTTGTCACTGAATTCAGAGGTGGTGGTATTGTTCCTCTCCATTATGTACTCTTACACTTTCTTTCTCTTTCTTCTTTTTTGTTATATTATTTTTTTATTCTTATATTTAGGTGATATTTTTACTCTTTTGTATTTCTACAGAAAATAACCATACCTCTTTTCCATTGCAAGCAAATTGTTCTAAAATAAGCCCTACATATATACAAATATTTAGAACCATCAATTATTCAGTGTCATTTTACTCTAATCTCTCCAAGGGATCTAGTAGCAAGAATTGGAATTACCCTCTCCTTCAGGGACAGGTAATAACATACTGGTTTACTGCTATTTTCTCAGCCCCCTCTCTTCAACTCTACTACCTAATAATCATTTATTGTCACATTTTCCAGATATTCCCAGAATTCCCGCTATTTTAAAAATCAACCCCAAATTTACAGATGGTCTAAACTTACATTTAGAGATGAAATAAATTGCTGAAAAATGATGAAAGAACTTAGGAGTAACTTGAACAACAGAGTTCCACACTTCACATTATATGGTGACAAATATCACTGAGTACTGAGGCAAAGTACTTCAAAAACATCTGCTAAACATAGTCACAGGTAATGAAAAACTAATCAAATGCTTTTGTGGATGACTGTCATCCAGCTTTGCCTAAGAACAGACAAGCTGTCAAATCAAGGTAGTCATTGTTAGTATTCAGTCAAGAAAGACTCAAGAAAATAGTTCATTTGAATCTCTTTCAGATAAATAATATCTTTTATACCAATTATTTGATCTGAATAACACATAAATAGAAATGCATCAATCCTGGATTCACCTCTTTCACTGCCATGCAAATTTTCCTGTTAAATTTCTCACATAAACTGCAGTCTCACTTCCCAATGTTAAGCAATTTACACAGAAACCCTCACTGTTACTTTTGGTGAAAAGAGAATATGCCACATTAGTATATTTATAAAACTTCTTGTGTGCCTTTTCCTTAGTGAATGGTGATTTTCAGGTCTGTAGTTGCAGTAGTCTGTTTGAAGTAATGTGAAGAACAGTAGTTTGCTTTGTGCTACAGTAGGGAATTAAACAGAGTCTACAAATATATGCAAATAAATATCCCTGTTCTGGGCAAGATTTCAGGCTGTTATACTGCCTGAACTTACCTGATATCAAGAGTACACATATTCTCTTTACAAAAGGATGTAAGGCACTGTTGTGTCAGTGTATGTCCTATGGGGAATGTCTTTGTTTAAATATGAGAGTTTTACCACACAATATAAAAGTAGGAGGGAAGCACTAAAACCAAGCTGCAGCACCTTACCAATTTGCATTCAATAGACAAATTCATTACATTTTCCTTTGGAGCTTTTTCTCCTTTTTTCTTCTTTTAAAGTGAAATACACAAATACAGCTCCTTAAAAGTAGTAAAAAACCCATATTGAAATGGAATCCCAATGAACTGTATTTGCTGAGCTGATCACATAATTTTGCAAGACTTAATAAAATCAGGAGCCTTTTCTTACTTCATGGTCACTCAGCGCCTAATTTTACTAGAACCATAATGCTACAATAGTTTAAATAATAAACCTATGTGAAAAAACCACATTGCAAATAGCTTTATAATCTAGTTTATAAGTTTGTGTTGGAAGAGAGATGATTACACCTGTTGAAACTCTACTTTTGATCAGGAGTAAGTTGGGTTACTGTGTGTTCTTTAGCTTGCCTGCTCAAATGACTAAGTCCACAACTGTGATGGTAATATTCTTTGTACACATGAAATCTCTCTATGGTGAATTATTTTTTTCTTTGTAACTTATGACTTCTGAAAGATGTGAAATGATTTAATCAAATAGATAGAAGGAAAGATAGGGAGAAAATCTGATAAGCATGAAATCCAATGTAAGATGTAATTTTCCACCAATTTAGTGCCTACCTTCAAAAGATATAGTTGGGCAGAGTTTGGGATTGAAAATAATTAGTTTTTGTTTTCTGTTTTTTGCAGAGTGAATTGGGGAACAGTCTGAACAAATGTTTCTTGTAAAACTGTATTAAAGCAATATCTAGAAGAAAATAGTGAAAAAGCAAAACATTCTGCTATTGGTACACAGGTCTCAGGAATTTTTAGTTGAAAATATTAATGATTTTTGCATTAGTCTTAACTCCAGGAGATTAAGTCCTTCTTGACTGAGAAATGAAATGGCAAACTGTGGCTTCTTAAATAATATATTAATGAGATTTTATAGCTTTCTTTTGAGAGAAACTTTTATTTGAGTTTTGCTATTTTTCTCTCTAAGATCTGCAAGCCATCTCTTAATCATTACAGGACATTTGTGGAAAAAAAGCGTAAATTTTTATAAATTCTCTTTATTTTTCCTTTTAACAGAGAAACTAGTCTTGTGTAGTCTTTGGCTAATGTCACAGCAAATGGAGTGAAAAATAAGAACACAGTGGTATTACCAGGACAGAGAAGAGGACATTTATAATCTTTAAGTTATGCAAACATATCAATAAAAAGATTTTTTTTTTTTTTTAGAAAAGGAAAATTCCTCTCTGTTAATTTTCTTAATTTCAGAAGTATATACAGAGCCCTTTTCATCCTTGTCCTTGTTCTTCTATCTAAAAAGCAGTTTTCATTTTAAAGAGATGAGTCTTAAATTAAAGACAGCCTCAAAATATTGTTGGTCTGCCTCCTGCTGCTGACCAAGAAAGGTAGATGTGAGGCACCACATGTGGTAGAGAAAATTCTGAATTATGGCTGGATTGAAGGAGCTGCAGTGACAGGGACAGTATCAGGACACTGAGTATTACTGTTGCTATTTTATTACATTGTGTTTGTCTCTTGATGTTTGTCTAGTGCTGAAAGAAGATAGGGACAATTGAAGTGACGTGACCTATCACCTCATATGTGCTGTGACAGTTCTCTCTGTGTGCTATGGACCCAATCGCTCCCTGGGTAGTATAACATAATTTCAATTGATTTTGGTGGGAGCTGAACTGAGGCAAGTAAGGGCAAAATTTTGTCTTTTGGCTGCCGTGGTTCTGTGCTTGAACATTGCAAAGGCAAATAAGGGTCTGTGTGATTCCATTCCTTCTGAGTAAACTACTGTCTGAAAAAGATTAAAAAACCAGAAACTTGCTGCAATGTCATTATCAGTTTGAAGCCCCAGCTTGTGTCACTGTAAAAAGAAGGGGAACATAAGCCAAGTTTTTGAAAATGTCAAGAATTATCTCTGCTTTGTCAGATTTGAGAGTGGCATCATGGGGCTTAATTAGACATCGTGTAATAGAAAATGCAGGGGTGTTAGTCAGTAGTGAGTGTCTTTCACAGAGATATAAACATTCATGCTGCTACATTATTCCACATCTTTCCAGTGAGCCTGTGAATGACCTAAAATATAAAGAAAGATTATTCTGCTATGAAATGTCAGCCTTATGCTCAGGTATAATTTCTTCCCTATTTGTTTCTAACATGTCTCTCCAAATATACTTAAAAATCGACTACAATGATTAGAATTTTAAAGTGTTAAGCTAGAAGTTCTCTAACTAGGTGGGTTTGTTTTTTTGTTTTTTTTTTTTTTCCTTTGTGAGGCTTTAAATTTGTAGGAGGTTGAAAGTATTGCACTCCCAGAATTCAGCTGTGTTTTCCTAAAAGTATATGTACATGAGCTTCAAAAAACACCTGATACAAATTAAATACAAAAGATTTTCAGTCTCTTGAGTTTTGGGCATATTTTTGAAGAAACTTAGCTTTAGAGAAATTCAATCTCTGAAAATTATATAAAATACGAAATTTTTTGAAAGTCAGTAAGTCCAAGATAAGCGCTGGTACCAGTTTTTTATGCACAATTTCTAATTTTTTTCTCATCCAAATCATTAGATCCTACCAGAAGACTGAAATTTAAATAGTTCCAAAGGAGACATGAATGGCTAAACATGTATTATTTGGCTGTTAATTGAAGGTAACGAGAGATGTTTGCAAAATGCCATCTACAATTCATTGTTGCAATACACATTCGTTTCCGTGAAGCTTGAACTATGATGTGAAAGAAGCCTTTCATAGTACTTGAAAATCTATCCCCTCCACTTGTATTGGTTTACAGAATTATTCCTTTTTTTTTTTCTATTTTCCTTCAGAAATTTCAAGTACTCTTTGTTCAGTTTATGAGATTTTTCTTCTTAGTTATGCTGCTGAAGTCCAATATCACACTTTTCTTCTTTTACAGGTTGGTGTAATAAAAATATCTTGCATCCTCACTGATATCAAGGGAGTACAACAGTCTTAATAGAGAATCAGATGGAAGGGTGTGTGCCTTGAGCTCTTTATGTTTGCTCAGTCTGCCAATTCCCCAGGAAAGCTGAGACCCTTGTGCCTGACCAGTCTGACAGTGTCCCATATTGGGGACTGCTCTGGACAGTCCGCTAGATCAGAGGGTTATTTTGTGGCAACAGCATATCAGAGTTGAATCCTTTATTATAGTTTAGAAAGAGGGACTCTAGTCCTGGATCTCCCCACTTTTTTCAGCTGTGTTATCCACTGTTGGACTACAGTGTCCTTGAAGTGCTAACACTAATCAGTTTAGGGAGCAACTCACTTTTATTAATAAACATACTGATAACAGAAAATTGTGACAGATTAAGGTTCAGAGATTGCTGGTGGTAGTAACTGACTGCAAAACCAAATTTGAAATATTACAGAGACAAACTCAAATGACCAATAAAAGCTAGCTTGTGATAATAATTTAGTGCATGTAAAATTCTTACCAATAGGCATCCCCATGGGGTAGAAAGTTCAGCTCATTGACTGAGAACAGAAATTATGATGGAGTCTTCCCCAACTTCTCCCTAGCCCTAACTCACTTTTATAGTATTTCTTTTTATTTAGGGTAACTTCAGTGATTCTAGTCATACATTCTTACATACTGATTGGCATAAAATTCTCTTGTTTTGCTCTTAAATAAAATAAAATAAAATCTGGAGCACTTGCTCAGTGAGGCCATACCTTTGAGGTGTGTAATTTTGGAATGGAGGTGTGCGTTAATATTACAATGAGATTCTAATGAACCAAGTTCATCCAAGGGAAGGGATTTCACCACATTGTTGTTTCAACAGGGAGAGATCTCCTCTCACCCTCCATTAACAGCTGCCAAGAGGTTTGTCCACTACATGGTGCACTCAACTTCCCATCCTTGTGAGGATTACTACAGAGCCTGGCCATGGTGTCTTAAGTCCACTCCTCCCTCCCTGACATCCCTGTTAGCATGCTTAAGGCGCAGGTTATGTTGTGTGGGCAGCTACCATGGAACAGATGCTGTGCATGCCAGCTGCATTCCATCTAGGAAGCAGCAACTGCTTTTCACCCTGTAATTTTTGTACTGGTGTAACTTCTGTTAGAATGGGACTATAACTTAGTTTTATCAATCTTATCACTGCTTGTCTTCCTACAGTATTTTCTTAAGATTGATTAGAGAATGAGTAAATATTTTCCCCGGGCCCGTGTATTTGTGTACTGCATCACTTCCCTTGATGTAAGGGTATATAAATAGTAGAAATATTGCAATTTATAATGATGGACAGTATTTTGACTATATAGGGAAATGCATGACAGTGTCTGTTATGTCATCTACTTCTGGGTTAGTAAATAAAAAATAAATACTTCTGAGAATCTGGAAAACGACAATTTAAATCTGTTTTTATTATCTTTGACCTTTCCAACAGATAATGCAGCCTTACATTGATTATGGAAATATTTTTACTGATGTAACATCCTATTTTGCCATCAAACAGCAAGAGCTGTAGTTGGATCCATTCTAAGTAACTGAACATAGATTGCATTTGGTTTTATTTCCTATTTTGAAATTACAAAGACATACTTTAGCCTAGCTAGAATTTTGCTATGAGGTAAATAGAGAAAGCACTGTCACTCCAACATGTATAAGTTTTCTTTCTGCTGGGTCATGAGAGGGAATATCTGTTCAGTGATTCTGTCTCTAATTGTTTACACTTTTAAACACCTGGTGTATGTGGAGAAATACCTAGTTCTTATATTAGAGATAAATTATGCTTTTAAAAATAAAAAATGTCACCTTAGTGTTTTCTTTTACTAGGGTTGAAAAAAACAAGAGCAAGACAAAACCAATGAAAAAAATGACCCACACAAAACACCCCAAAACCAAAAAAGCAAAAAAAAACCACCCTAAAAACAAAAACAAACAAACAAAAAAAGACAACCACCACCCAAACAAACCTGAACATCTTTAACAAACAATTTCATAGCAACTGCCTTTTTTCACCAATTTTCCAAATAATGTGCTACATTGTAACCTGTCACATTGAATTATATCCATCATCCAACACTTAAAGCACCTGACTTGGCATAAAGGAAAGTGAAGAGAGGAAAAGGGTTTTATAAATGCCAAGGATGCACTTGTGTGTTGTATATCCTTACTTATAATTAACACATAGAAGCCACAGTTAACTCACATTAACTGTTTGACTTAAACCTCCTGTACCAAACACATTTTCAGAGCAGAAGAAAGCTGTCCTTAGCTTACCCTGGCACCCTGAAACACATTTCCTTGTCTATTATGTAACATCAGTCATCCAAAGACTTGTCTGTTGACATTCGAGTGATGTAAAGGTATTTTAATTCTGGAGGGAAAAAAAAAATTCTCCACTTTATGTCATCTTTATATCATCTAGGTTTCTTGTGTGTATACTTAAAAACTGAGTGGGTTTTCAGCCACAAATAAAGGTTGTGAGTCTTAGAACTGCTTTTAATTTATTTTCAGTCTCCATTATTTTTTATAATGCTACATTATTTGTCATTGTTAATTAGCAAAATAATTTGAGTCCAAAAGATTCAAAAATTCAGAATTCATTGAGTCTCATTGCTTCAAAACAGTGTGAAATTCAACATTAGATCCAGTAATATGACCTTGTACTTTGCTTTCATATGCAAGCATTGTATTACACTAGATGGCAACTGTCCTGCAGATCATGTAACAATATCCAAGTTTTTCACTTTACGATGGGTCCTTTATTTTTTTTCCTAACATCTGAGCTTTTTTTTGTTTTATGCAACATCAGCAAAGTGGTATGCTTAAACAAATACATATTAATAACATGGAGTAATAAAAATTGTTAAGAAAATTACCCATGAAAGTAATATATTGTGTTGTCAAAACTAGTAACAGTTTGGTTTATGTGTACTAACTAAAAAAGATATTTGCGTGTTAATGTTAACTTTGGATAAAATTGAAACTGATTCTAGTTTTGTTTCTAGGATTCCATTGGTTAGGATCTCTTGAGAACTGTTCCCAGTCACTGGTAAGGCAGTAGCAAAGAACCTCAGAAAGCCAGCCAAAGGCTTTTATTTTAGCAGTGCAGGACATAGAGTCTCTGTTTTATTTAAAATGCAGCTTATATGGCCAGATAGAGTTAGCATCTATTTTAGTATTTATTCCTACTATTCCATTCAAAACATTATTCATATTTTCATCTATGTTTTCTTCAGAAGCTTACAGAATTGTGGATTGGAAGAATTCTCAGGAAGTTGTGTAGTTCAGCCTCTCCAATGAAACCAAGGAGCAGGACTCTTGAGAAATAACCACTTTAGGTTACTCATAGTTTTCTATAACTGACTCTTGATCACCAAAGATGGAGATTTTCAGCTTCTCTGTATGATCGGATTCAGGGCTGTACAAAAGCTTTTCCTAATGCTGAGTAGACATCACAAGTCACAGCTTGTAGCAGCTGTTCCTTGTTTTACAATTTGGCATTGCCAAGAGTTTGACAGCTGTGGTTGGAGATGTCCAAGTAGTTTTATGCTCTTAGCCTGCTTTTCAGTAAACTGAAAAAGCCCAGTGCTCTCAATTTGCTCGATCAGGCAGGTAGCTCACTATCTTGCTTGTCTTCTACTGAGTAATTCACAGTTTTCTTGCATCTCCCTTGAACTGAGACACAAAATTGAGCACGTATTCCAAGTGCAGCCTTGCATCCTTACTTGGATTGAGTTGAAAATAATAATTTACCTCTACCAGCTGACCACAGCTTTTCTCATGAAGTCCTGTGTGGGATTTGTTTGCCACAGTTTGGTCCTACTTGACCTGCTGTTCACTGCAACACCCAGACCATTTGGCTGGTATTGAGGAAGCTTTTTCCCAGTCTGTATCAGCATGTGGGTTTATTCTGTCCTTGGTACATAGTTCTGCACTTTGCTGAACTTCATGAGATTTCTATTAGCCAAATCCTCAGGCTTGCAGTCAGTCATATCAGCAAGCTCTTTTAATATCCTCTGAATCCCATCAAGTCTCATGTATTAGATCTACATTTGTGAGCTCTAGGACAATAAAATACCTGAGGACAAATATAAACACAAAGTAAGAGTTTCAGAGTGTGAGTAATACCTCTGCTTTTCTCATCAGTAGGCAATAGCTTTCACTTGCCTTGGTCTCACATATTCCTCCTGTGAGCTACCATCTCAAATTTTATACTTTGATCCTCATCTGGTACTCATGAATAAAACAGGTCCAGGCAATACTAGTCTCATATATGAACCACAAGGAAAGTTTCATTCTTCATGGATAATGCAAACCCAAAAACTGACTGAACCGTATACGTATTTATTGGTGTGTATTTATTTCCCCCCTCCCCTTTTTTTCTTACTTTCTTTCCACAAGTGTTATGGGCTTTCCCTGTTGAAAATCCAAAGACAAAACTTTTTTATTAAATGATTTTGACTAGCCAAGAATTCCAAAGTGTATAAAGAGCACACACAGACAGTCTGGAAATGCTATCAGATTTATTCATTTTTTAAATCATAGTATGAGAATTGAATCTGTAAAAATGCTGCTGCTTTAGAAAAAGAAAATAAGTATACACAGTTTTCTGTGAATAGAGGAAAGATTGCTTAAATCCTTTCATTTTATATTTGTGGTGCAAATCCTTTGATTTGTATTTTTGGTACATATAGACATGGCAGTTAATATCAAATTCTAAAATAGTGTATTTTCTTAGTATAACAGGAAGAATCCAAATATTAAAAATAGCTAGTAAAAAATAGATGAAAGAATAATTAAATAACGGTAAGTTATGTGCTTATGCTCACTTTCTATTGACAGTTTCCCAAAAAAATTAAAATATGAACCTTTAAATTAGCAATATAGTGAATTGAGCTTATTACTAAATTACTAAATTAACATTTAATTAACAAATACATATGAATAACAATAAAATTAACATTACTAAATAAACAAATCTGTATTTTTGACGTGTCACAGTTTATGCAGTTATGTAGATATATTTTCTTCCAAGGAACCAATTCCTTGTTCATTTATTATCAGTCTCCATCTATTTCATATAATATGAAATATTTCCTACCTGTAACAGTAAGTCCATCCTTGTGTGAGATCTTTTTTGTTGTTGTTTTTCCCTTATTAAAAGCAAATAACCACCCAGAAATTAATGAAGAATAAAAAGAATGACGAAATTTAGGAGACTTTTCTTCTCAGTGAAAACAGATTTTTACTTATGTTACACTATTGTTATCCTTCTAGAAATTTGGCTTGGTAAAGTTTTGTTAGAAAGACAGATATAAAATTTCAATGCCAGATCAGATTAGAATTGCTATGACTTAATGAATTGTCATATAATATTTTGAAAAATTCTGATGGACAAATTATGTACAATTTCCACTTTCTGCCTGGTAAATTTAGTGATCTAGAAAAATGTGTCAGTGCTTCTACAATTTGATGTACAATTGATTTTCCCATTCCTTCATGCCATTCCCTTAGGAAAAGCGCTATGTAAAATGAGAAAATAGTAAGAAGGAAAGGTTTTTTTCCCCCTCAAAACTCAGTCATATAAATCGTTTGTTGCACTTCATAAATAAAAAGTCCATGACGTGAAATTGGCTCTTTCTATGGCTTATATTCAGGAATGCATATTCAAGGCAAGCCACCAATACAACTCACTGGGAGCTAAGTTTTGAATAAATAACTAAATGCACCACCCAACAACCACTGACTTTTCTCCTATTTGTTATCACCTAAAATAGAGACCATTTCCTGTATTGTCCTCTTACGGCATTTTCCTTGGACTGTGCATGCTTGCAAATGAGATTAGTGATGGCCATATCCGAATTGTTCCCCTTTTATGTTTTTCTCTTTAACATATGGTGAAAAAACTAAAAAGTAACAATTGTTATTGTTTTGAGAAAAACAGAACATTTAAAAATATTTGAAAGACAAGCTTTTAATATGTGTAAGAAAAGGAATAAGAAAGAATAGAAAATATATCATAATGCTTTAAATAACTCTTCATGAATGTTATGTAATATTATCTGTCCTGTGTCTTACCGGATATTACAGAACAAAAAGAGGTTCAATGATGTGTAATGTAATAATGAAATATAAAAAAAAGTTGTGTTGAAAAAAACAAAAACTACTGCAAAAGAAAAGAAGAATGAGGACCATTATAATAGTAGTTTTTCTGATTTATGGTATGTACCACTTATTTCCATATACCAAAGTCTACACGACTCTGAAAAAAATGAAACAAGGACAGTAAATTTAAATTTTATGTCATCAAATCCAGAAATATTTTTAAGTTCACTGTTAACATTTTTTATGCACATATAAGTGGTTTATGGAGCTCATTAAGGCAGGGCCTGATTTGGGTCAAATGTTAAGGAGGTTTTAAAAAAATGAAATAGTGACACTGACAATATATTTAACTTCTCTTAATAAATTAAAAGCCTTTTATTTTTTTTTTTTTTTTTTTAAGAGTATATAAATCTAAAGGTTAAAGTATGCTGTCTTTTAGATTGAATAACCCTAGATTTGCCTATTGTAGTTTTCTTATATCTTCCTCTGTCAGACACAGGATATTGAACTAAATAACTCTTGGTCACATTCCAAAATATCAGTTCTCTCTTTTGCTCAGTGCACCATGTGTTTACAGTAAAGCTCTATTAATACCAAAATAAATGCAGGTTCCCTGTAGTGATGCATAGTCCTTATTTCCAAAACTGAGACGGGAAAAAGAGATAGGAATGAAATCAAGAGCTTTACTGATTAATGGAAATAGGTGATAGAAGAAATTACAAAGATGGTAGAGATATAGAAATTATCAGTTTAAGCCAAGGCAGGAGARCAGTATGGGAGGTTCAATTTTGATTTGCCTTGATCTGGCCTTGAGTTTAAAAACCAAACAACTAAAGTACCACTCTCTGAGGTTTGAGTCATATTTGCTTCCTCCTGCATGGAAAAGAGAAGGTACTATGTTCAAGATTCAACTTGTGACAACTTTAGGAGAAAAGCTAATTCCTGACCCAAAATCCACTTAGATGTGCGTGTCACAAGTATTTGCCATTGCATGAAAAGTAGCTTGTTTGAACTATTTTCTTATTTTAAGTAATTTTGCCAAAGTCATTCCACAAAGTTGCATTGTTCAGCGGGTAGAATTTACCATCCTTGAATTATTTTCTATCTAATGCATTGGATAAACTTATGTGCATTTCACATATTTTCAGAACATACTGTATTGGCAGCTTTATAGTTCAAAGGCTAAAGGCCTTTGTTTTTCAGAGTCTGACAGAAACTCAGTCTCAAAAACATTCATACACATTTCTAATCAACCACGCTAATTACATTGCTAATAGCTGCCATTTAATTCAGTGTCCTCTGAATTTTAATTTTCATACTTATTCTGCTGCAAGCTTTCTGGTCACTATGAGGGTAAACAATTAAGAAATTATCTACCTGTTACCCAATCATCAGCATGTGCTGAAGAGACACTGTCTTCATAACGAGAATAGCTTCATCCTTCATGCACAGTTAAGGACTTGCAGCTGATTTGGCTGCATTTGGGGATGAGTCGATAAAGAGTCCATTAACTTTCTTTCTGGTTATAGTTTTTTTTTTAAATAACATAATTACAAGGAATAGTGGACAAAAACACCTGTCCTATTGTGGCTGTCCCAATACTGAAACAAATCTATGCTAGAAGTTACTGGATTGACCTTCCAATATCACAGCAGGCCTAAGATCAAGATATTCATGACCTTTTGTTCTTTTAAAACAGCTCCAAATATTTAATTGTAAAGATTTTTTATTCTTTTCACAGGCAAAATATTTGTGTTCTCCAAAGCATCTTTGATAGAAAATTGCTAGGCCTGAAAGTAACAAAAATGTTACTGAAGTACAATTTATTCCATTAAAAAAAAAAAAAAAAAAAAAAGTTATCTGGGCTTAATATTAGCATCTTCTCCCTCTTCTTCATGTCCCTTAACTTCATCCTTCAGGAAATTCTGAATGTAACTGGTAGATTAGCATGGGTTCCTATTATCCTTAAAGATTTCAAACTCCACATTGTGCACCAGGCTACCTAGTAGTTTACCAGCATATCCAGCTAATTTGTGCACCAGATGCGCTGCAAATTATCCTAACAAAAATTCTGTGAATTTCATAAAGTCTAATTTAATCCTTAGCTGTCTTCATTTTATTCTGGGCCACAATGACCTTAGTTCTCTTCTCTAGGATTTGATGTGTCTTAAAAGCACTCAATTCACAGGAAACTTAGTGTCATGGCTTTTTTAGTTTTCAGCTTGTGGAAGTTAATGTTTCTGGTACACTGAGAAAGGGGCCTGCCTTTCACGTATGTTTTTTGGGAAGTTCTGATTTTTTTTTTCAAGACTTTTAAGGACAGGGTAATTTTCTTTTCATCATGGTTTTGAAGAAAGAGTATCTGAGTAGAAGATGAAACAGAATCTACTGTTCCCCTACCTTGTATCACAAGCCTTCTCTTTCCTCAGTTCTTTCATTCTTACAGATGCTCTTTCTAATTATTATTTGTTTGATTAACTACCCTTCTAATTGAAACACGAGGGAAAAAACACATTACACTGAGATTCAGTCATCCATGTGATTTAATTGACTGCTAGGCAAAGTTTAGGAAAAAGTAGTCTTTCTGTTTCTAAAGGGAAGCAGAGATAGACCTTTAAAGCAAAATGCAAAGATTTCATAAAAACAAAAGCAGAAGAAAATGTTTTCTGTTTGGAAAGTACTTGAAGGTCTTAGATATCTATTATGGAAAAATCTAGTGTAAGTTTAGATTTAAAAAAAAATGCTTTAAATTATTTTTTTACATACTCAGTACTTCCATGTTTAAATGAATAATTTGTATTAAAAAACAGTGAGCAGAACACAAAAACATGAATTACCCTGACATGGCCAGTACAATCCATGGTATCTTTTGAGAACTACGATTTTTGACTTTGAGGGAATTTTACCAATGCAACTAATGTAATAGGCAGTACTGAAATACTGTCACCAAATTATGAGCTCACACGTCTCATCAATTCCAGGAGAACCTCTAATGCTGACTTTGGTAAATAAAGCTGTAACATCATGTTCTTTTGTAAAACAACTTCTGGCTTTGCCCAGAATCTTATTGATGAAACTGTAGAAGTTACCTCCTAGGAGAAAGTTATATAGTTAAACCTTTAACTTAATAAATGGTGCACAATACAGTAATTTCATGACCATAAGGCACACCAGACTATAAGGCGCACCCCTGGGAGTTGGCAAAATTCACAACTTTGTAGATCATATAAGGTACACTGGACTATAGGGCACACTTTTTTTTGCAGTGAGGATCCGCCCCCAGCTCCCCCCGTGCGGTTGCTGGCTGAGGCCCCTCCTCAACCTGGCAGCCATGGGCCCCCGGGCCCGCCTGTACCCGGCAGGAGGGGTACCATGGGCCCCCGGCTTGCCTGTACCCAGAGGGGCCAGGGCATGCCTGCTGCCGCTCCACCCTGCCTCCACCTGACAGCCGTAGCCCTGCCGGCTCCCCCTGCGGCTCACAGCTCTCACTTACGGGTTTGCAAATTTCCGAACTTTGTCCATTATATAAGGTGCACTGGACTATAAGGCGCGCTTCTGGGTTCGGGGAAAAGTTTTAGTCAAAAGGGTGCGCCTTATAGTTGTGAAATTGCTGTAATCTAGGTTGCCAGACATCTATAACCAAAGATTCATTAAGTCAAGCTAATTAAATAAAAACAGTAAGCCAAATAATAAAGATAAGAGTCATGACCTGTAATGACCTCAAGTCCTGTCTACGACACAGAATTAATCTTTAATCATGCCTAATGGCTGTTTGCATATTTAATGCCTGATACTGTTACTATATTGCCCAAAGGGAATCTTCAGTTTCTGTCCTTCTTTCCTTAGTTCCTTTGGGAATATGTGTTAATTGCTCTTATAGAGAAACAATAGTGCTGATTTTCTGAGCTTTCCCTTTTCCCTCTCTCTCTTTTTTCTTCTTTTTTCTTTTTTTTTTCTTTTCCCTTTATAACTCTCTGAAGTGTAAGTGCACATAAACTTTTAGTTGTGTCCTCAGTGGGATCACATGTAGGAATAACCCCAAGAGTTCCAACAGCATAAGTTGCATTAAATTTAGGAGAATGAAAATGACAGTTTGATACATGTTTCAGGTCAAATTGAATTTCTTGCTGAAATGTCTAAGTTGGCAAAACTTGCACAGCATATCAAATGTGCTTTGATACTGTAGCAAATGTTTTTTAATAATTTTAGGGGAAATTAAGAATTTTGTCACCAGTCTTATTTTCTCCTGCTCAAAGCAGGAGGAGCTTAACCATCAGTTTTTATGTTTGTTTTTTCATTTATTCAATTCTTTGATTCTGTTTAGTTCTAGGAGGGTGAAAGGTATTTCTCTTAGTTGTAAACCCCTGTGAGGGAGAATATGCCCTGTCAGATTTTTGGAGGCTTTCACACTGTCAATGAAATTTCTATTCTAAGCTCACAGAACACCTCTTCACTGCTGCAGAGAAAGATAAGTATCATGAGCACAGTTTAACTAGACTGCCTTTCCCTGGTAACATACATTTAAAGAAACTGTGATAAAATTGTCCTTTACTGCAATCAGTTCCACCTTTTGAAGGGCTGCTATTTTTTTTTTTTTTTTAAAGAACTCCTACTTTCAAATGAATCCCAAACAAACCAAACTTCTGAATGACCATTGCCAAGCACCTGTGGTCATCAACCTTCTACTGTATCCTCCTGCTAGAGTCATTTGCCGTTCAGATATTTATCTTCAGCTCAGTCTCTACAGGAGCCATTGTCTATCTGTCTAAAATCAGCTAAGCATACTTTTATGTGCAATGATGTTTTTTTTCTTCCAAGTCTGACAGCAAGAAGGCACTTCAACAATAAATAATTGCCATTATAATCTAATTTTTGTAAATCATTGAAGTGTGTGCTTAGTGTTCTGTGTCTTGTGGACTTCACATATCAGGTATCCAGCCAATGTAAATTAGCATAATTTCACTCATAACTAAAGTCACTTTGATTTACACCAGCTTTAGAATTGATTTAGCCTCAGTATCAAGCTGCAGGTGGTTCCTGAAGAGACTTACATTTATTACTTATAAAGCATAAGAGTTCAGTACTCTTTGATCAAGTTATTTTAGATACTGCATGGGTGAATGGCGAATATTTATATCAAATTTACTTATTTGAAGACAATTGAGGTTACACAGGATTTCTGATTTAGTGGAGTGATACAAAATGTGCTGAAAATACAACATGAATGTAATTTATGCTTAGCAAAATATAGCAATTGCAATATATAATTCAATCACAATGCCAATGTGATTTCATTATCAGTCTCCATAATATGCTCAATGAAGTTAGATTTATATATTGTGTAAACTCGTTTTTCTTTTTTTCCGTTATTTTCAAGTTTTCATGTATCTTCAGAAATATGAAGGTGAAGAACTTTCACCAGTTGAAACTTTGAATTCAGCAGCTTCCTAGTTTTTATGTTTAGTTATTTTGCCAAGTCATTATATTAATGATCAGAAATTATTTAAATCCAGAAAGAAAAGTCAATTTTCTTACTTTTAAAGGACAGAATAAAAGGCTATGTATTGGTCCATTACAGAAAGACTGTATAAGCACAACAACAGCAAAGAGTTAAACACAGATATGCATGATGGCACTAAAACAGATCAAAAGATCTGCACATACTTATGTATCTAAAAGGGAAAAAAATACTTTAAAGCATCCCCCTTCATTGTTTTAGAGTACTTACCGCTTCATCTGAGTGACATTGAGGTCCCCATTTTTTCAGGCAGTGGGCATAAATTGCCCATTGTATGGGCAAATGCCTGATCTGTATGAGGAAATTCAAAACATTCCAGTGATCCAGCAGAAATCTAGGGATTGCACTGTTACTTTGTGCGAATATAGAAATATTTTCCTATCTCCAGACTGGAAGATACTCTTCCAAAAGACAAGAATCTTTAGGTGGCAATGGTGAGTTATGGTGTCAACACATATGGGATGTGGTACAAGTCCTTAACATGATCCTATCATCCAGAGATGACTTACCCACACAGGTGTAAAAAGAAAGTCTTTCAAGGCTGAATTTGTCAAGATTCAGATTCATGCCAGTTGATTTGTTTTTCAGACTGGAAGACTGAAACTTATTGCTATCTGACCTCTCACTCTGGATGTGCAGTGCTCACAAACAGTGGCCGAGTCACATACTCAACATTTGTGCAGATGAGCGCTGACCTTGTTCCTATGTTTTCTTGCCATTTACTGAAGCATGTCTACCTGGTCGAGTCTTTATCACTTCAACCAGTGCCAATTCTGTAAAGTTTAAAATATTTCATCTGCTTATAGCATTGAGAGCAATTATTTGTGTGATTTCTCAAATACTTGTTGAGGTACCAAATAGCTCCCTGGGTATGGAGCAGTTGGAGTTCATCAGGGCAGAGTCTGGCAGCATTCATCCTGTTATTGTCCCAGACAGGAGCAGGGCAGTCAGGGGGCACATCCATAGGGATGGGAAGAGGCTGAGGCCAGGCTATGGACCCACAGACTCAGGAGTGTCTATGAAAGGGCAGGGCAGGACAGTGGGGAGCTGGACACCAGTCATGCTCTGGAGTTGATGAAGCAGGGTCTGGTGCCCCCAGGGAATGGAGTCCTGCGCAGGGTACTTAGGAGCCTGGGCAGGTACAGTGAGTCCTGTGAATACCCTCAGCACCCTCAAAATCCTTTTTCTAAGCCACTGATTTCCTAGGCACCTAATTTTTAAGTACAATGTTAATTGTTAATTCCCAGGCATATTAGCTTTTGCTTGCTCTGTTAAAATACAACTTGTTCAATACAGCCTTTGTTATCAATGATCCATATCATTCTGTAAAAGTATTGTGTCCTTAGTATTTATTACTCCATTAATCTTTGTGTCATCTGTAAACCTCACTAATAAAAAAAAAAAAAAACTACTTACTGGTAAAATGTACAGAAATTTTGTTGGATTTACAAAATCCTCTCTGCAGGACCATGATAAGTGCTGAGTCAGTAGGCCAGCACTAGCAGATAAAGAAGTACAGGGAGAAAAGAACCTTTCTCCTTCCTTTTGTGTTTCCAGTAAGAAATTGTGCTGTTTTCACAGGGAGTGGAGTTGCTTGGCCACAGATTCCTCTGTCAGCTTTTGGAGCATTTAAGGACATGGAACCAATTGTGCTAAATGGAGACAGAAAGCAAGGTGCTCAGTATTTGTGATGCATGGTTGTGTTTGGAGGCAGTGCAATGCTCAAAACCAGTGAACTTGTGGGAGTGGTAAAGACATGATGATGATGATGATGATGATGATGATGATGATGA
>PYHW01009483.1:1151834-1167082 GCA_013186435.1 Turdus rufiventris
CATGAGTGCTGGGGGAGACAGCAGATGTTATTGCTAAACCAATCATCTTTGAAAGGCCAGTGGTATCCTGGGATGCATTAGGAAGAGTCTATCCATTACATCAGGGGAGGTGATCCTGTCCCTCTGTTCAGCCCTGGTGAGGCCACATCTGGAGTACTGTGAGTTCTGAGCTCCCCAGTTCAAGAAAGACAAGGAACTACTAGAGCAAGTCCAGAGGAGAGGTAGGAAGTGTTAGGGAACTGGAGCACCTCTCTACTGAGGTAAGACCAAGAGAGCTGGGATCATTTAGGCTAGGCAAAACTTAGATGTATTGATGATGATCTCATCAATACATACAAATATTTTAAGTGGATGCAGCTAGACTCTTCTCAATTCTTCCCAGCAACAGGACAATGGCCAATGAGCACAAACTTATACATAGGAAGCTCCATTCAAATATAAGGAAAATGTTCTATAATGTGAGGGTGACAGAGCACTGGAAGAGCTTGCCCCACTGTGGAGTCTCCTTCCCTGGAGATATTCACAACCCTCTTGGACACAATCCTCTGCAACTTGATTTAGGTTAACCTACTCTAGCAGGGAGATTGGAACAGTTATCCAATACAACTAGGATCTCCAGGTATCCTTTCCAACCCCAACCATTCTGAGATTCTGTGATTCTGCATGTTGATTCTTGGTGAATTTTATTTGCCGTGTGTCATGTCCTGAAAATTAGTTGTATTTAATTTAAATTACCTGACCTTTTAGAATTGTGAAATAATTGTCTTCCTTACAGTGAGAGAGGTGCTGGCACTGAACTGATCAACTTGCTCAGCAGTTTGAACATCATCAACATATTCAACCAATTGCTTCAAAATAAGAACTTGATGAATGTGTATACTCATTTTCATTTCTTATTACACTGCTCGCATCTGAGAACCAACCTCAGAAGCTGTAATTAGATTTGAGAATGATAAGTCGTACAGTTTGCCTTCTTTAAGAAACCAAATAAAGTTGTATGATTAAAGTTTTATGCTGGTAAGTGTTCTGCTCTTAAATCTTTACCTTTGGTTGGGCAGGGCTACGGTTTTATCTTCTGTATCCAGATGACAGTTATTACACGGTGAAATGGATGAGGCATGGTGGTGATCCTTTCACTGGAATGTAGCAACTGAAACTACCACTACCATTGTGAAAGTTTTCTGGTTATTTGCTTTCACTATATAGGAACCAAACCAAGTGTCTTCAGAGAGTCAGTGTGACTCTTTCCAGCTTGGAGTGAAAGCAGCACTAGTATAGTGTTTATGATCAGATAATAGTGCTGCTTCACACCTGAGCCTGCATCTCACCTAGGTAGATGTACGCTTTACCTAGGAAGTGCAGCTGGGCATCAGACTCAGCTGGGAATTCATACTTTCAGCATCTCCAATGCCTGAAGCAAAGCAGGAGCACTCATATACTTGGGCTATGGACTCAGCTGTGAAACAGCAATTACAAGCTAAGGTAGGTACAAGCAGATTTCTGACTGCTGCTGCCTGTAACCTGGGAAGCTGATTCAATGCCAAGACATTACATCTATAATCTGGAATTAAAATGTTCAGTTGGTGAATTAGGGTGCAGACTTGAGACAAATATTAAGCCATGGCCTATTTCCTGTCCTTGGTTGCATCTAGGAACCAGATATGAATAATAGTCATAACTGCATTACCTGTTGTGATAGGTGTCTGAAAGAAAAGTGTCACAGTGGCTGAATTGGAAGTATAAATTGCTTTATCGATCTTTGTTAATGCACTATTTTCCCTCTATTTTTTTCCTTTTTTTAAGCAAAGAGTTGATAATTATTTCTCTTTTCATCAGGAAGAAAATGTTGGTTGGTATGTTACACTTCTGCTGAGATTATGTGTCTTTCCTCAAAAGAAATTGTCTACATACCTGTCTAATGTCTAATACTACATATAAACTACATTTTCACACCGATAAAATAAGATATAAACTACATTTACATATTTAAAAAGGCAAGGTCAGAACAGCTACTTTTTGTATTTGTAGTAATGAGATTTGTAGGGGAAAAAAGTGTCTAACAGTATTAACAGCTTAAACTTCCCTTTATTTCTGAAATCCCAATTATTATTCATTTATCCCTTCCGTGCTCCCTCAAACCCCACATGGTTTTAGTTTTATAATCACCTTAGGTGAACACTTACTTTTCTTAAGAGTAAAGTATAAATAATACTTATATTACATGTATGAAGTACATGAGTATATGTTACATATATAGAACTGACTAATTATGTAAAATTCAGATTTTCTTCAATGGCAGAGAAAAGCTGAATTCCTTATTTTAGCTAATATTGTGAAACAAGAAATATTTTCTTTGTGACAGAGACTCTTGTTCATCAAACATTATCTCTCTGTCCATATTCCAGCATAGAACATAGCTATGAAATGGAATTTATATTCAATTTCCTCCTGAAAAATTTTACCTCTCTCTTGTAGTTTTGTCACAACAGGTGCTGGGAAAAAAACACCAACCAAATAAACATTCAAAGACAAGAAAATCCTGAAGACCTGAAAATAAGCCAGAATAAAAATACGGCAATGTTATTTATTTTTACGGTGTAATGTGATATAAATAAACAGTAAGAATGAATGATGGGAATAGGAACAATATATTAAGTAAGGACAGGAATACTTTAAAATCACTGCTTCTTTCTCTGAGAAGCAAATCAGTCTTACTTTCCCTGACATTTTCATCTTTTCCCTTTCTTCTCACCCTCCTTTGCCACACAGGCTTTCCACCCCATCAGTTAGGCCATCAGCTGAATCAGCTGTTGATTGAGATAAACATTAAGTGAGCGATTAAAACTTAGCAGTGAGCAGGAGCTCACTGGCTGGGCATTGAGAGATTAGTAGAAAGAAATAAATTAGCAATCTCTTAAAATGATCATGAGAGAGAAAGTATTTATAAGTCATGAAATTATAATTGGGACATGCTTATGTTTTTATGGCTCCTGATGGCAGCTTGGAACATATGCCAGAGCACCTCAGAACTGTCCAGTCACAGGTCTTGCTTTAACAGTTTCTCTACGTTATTTTCCACTATTATTCTTAAGATGTGGTATTAGACACCCAGGTGTCAAAGAGAAAAGAACATCATAGTCATAGAAAATTATCAGCTGTGTTTTCCTTGCATCATTGACTTGACACTACTCAGTCATTACCCTATCTCCCTTAAGCATATGAAGAACTTAGGCTCATATTTTTATGCTCTAACTTATAAAGAGTGTGGGTCAAAGTAAATAAATTCTCAGAGGGTACAGTGTTCATATTGTGTAAATTTTATTCTGGACTGGATTTATCTTCATTTTTTAAGATTAAATGCCTGTTATTGGTTACAGTGCATTGTAAATAGGTCTGTGGTAATAAGTGAAGTGGCCCCATAGAAGCAGTTGCATAGAGTGACACAAGTTGTGTTGAGGACTCTGTGTCCTCACTGAACATGTTTGGGCTGCTCTTGGGAGCAGCTCTGGTTTGATCATGTGGACTGAGTACCCACTACCAGTGTCTTAATTTAATCCAAGAAAATTTCTGTGTGCTCTAGTTAAATTCTCTGTGCTGTGAGCTAAAGAGCAGTAAATGGGAAATTAGAGATTCCCTTCAAAAATGCACTTCAAATAATAATAAAAAAAAACAACGCTAGTGTAGATGTTACTTACTTAAATTATCTAATTAAGACTACATGAATACATACATAATAGTTAAATCTTGACTAATATTGAAAAAACAGTTAATAAAAAGACCTTTTAAAACCAGTAATGAGATCGCTTCACAGTGAAATGCTACACATATGAGTAAGAACATTAAAATCTATCTAAAAGTTTAAACAGAGTTCAGGATCCATAATTGATGGACTCATTTTCAGACCAGAATTAATACATAAGCTTTTGTAATACTAAGAAAATAAAAAAAAAATCAAGCTGTTTCAATGTGTTCTTCATGGCTTTTATTCATAGATTCATACTGGTTGTGTGGACTGCAATTGTTTACTTACCTACCATTAATGCAAACTTCAGAAAAAAACAGGCATTCCAACATTAAACATTCATGGGAAAGTCTGGTTACTGACAGCTGTTAATATAGTGGTGATTAAAGAGCACTTTGAAGGTATGTTCTCCAAAGCAGAATGTTTAGGATATTTAAGCTTAAAGGAAATGGCCAGTGGCAAATAAAAGATTTGTCTTATAACAGTATTTCTAAGTCACTAGTCAATGCCAAGCAAGGTTGACAAGAATAATAATATATAATTCCTTTTTAAAAAGTAACCCCAAAACTCAAGTGTTTAATTATTGATCCAAGTAATATTTTCCTTTCAAACTCATCCGGGGGCTAAGTGCCATTAGTTAAAGCATCTGACAGAAACTCTTCCTAAAGGATTAATGAAATGAACTCTTTAGCAGTTTGTGAAAAAGGAATTTTACACTAGTAGATTAAAGAAAACAGACATGTAAAACATACTGAGTCACTTAGAAGGAATAATAATTACACTAAGATTTCTTCCATTCCTCCTTTCCCTCTACACTGCTTCCAAATGATAAGTGGTACATCAGTCTAAGCCAAATGGTAATTAATGTTGCACATGAAAACAAACTAATTTTCAGGCTAAATTTGCTACCTTTATTTATACTTTGTCACTTCATCACTCAACATATCTATGTATTATACATATACATATACATATACATATACATATACATATACATATACATGTACATATGCACATACTTACATGTATACTCTATAAAAAGTAATTAATTAATATTGATTAATAAGGTACTGCTCACTATAAGGAAAAAATTCAGAATTATGGACCTGTTTGATATAATCTTTCTCTTCTCCTGACTGTTAAGATGCTCATGAGTTATTTGTACAGAAGTATTTCAGAGTGTGTGTGGCATTTGTAAGGTATTAAAGTTCTGTTCTGGCTATATCTATAAGAAAACTCTACCTTTTCCCCCATTCTGTAAAGTCAGCATAGAAGTTTAAAAGAAATTAGACACCCTAAATGCATTTTGAAAATCTATCCTTGTGCCCATCTGTATTTCTTGAAGCCTAACACCTTTAAAAATTGAGTCCAGAGTGACTTTGCCAAGTCATTACTGGAAGAGAAAGGACTTAAACACAGATCCTAGCTTTATGCCCCACCCTTTAGATCATTTATTTACCCTTTCAGACTTTCTGTGGTCACAGTTCTTATAAATGTCAGTGAGAGCAAAATTACTAGTGTTGGAGTTACGAGCCAAGCATGAGGGAAAAGCTGACTTAGATAAATTTTATTTTGCACTCTTGCAAGACAATTTTCAATAATCCACTTTATGGCCCTCTACACCCTGTTGAATTGTAGGATAAAAAAGTGCAACTGACATAATTCACCATATTTCATCTAAAGGCAGACTCTCATTTGGAGAGAGGTGAAGTAGAAAGTCAAAATTAAATTGGTTTGGTTTATTTTCAAGCCTCAGGAGCTCTAATGACACATGCCATTTCACATAAACAGGTATTTTTACTGTTTCATATAGAATCAAAAGTATGCATTGGAGTTCCTATCTATTGTAGAATTAAATAGACATTTTCACTTGGGTATACTCCAGGAGTGGAATTATGGCCCCATTCAATCTGATGGAACTTTTTGCAATTGACTTCAAGAGGGACTAGGACTTCACCCCAGGAGTGTACTTTCAGGCTAGCTAACATCTTTTTTTAATGTACCCCCTACACAGCCTATTAAATATTCTTGTCATTACAGAATACAGAAGAGCCCATTTTCCAATTTGTCTCGCTCTGACGAGCACTGTTTCATAGAGCTCCTCTCAACCCCTGTTGTTTCCTACTTACTAGTTAGAGCATGAAAAAGCCAGTGGGTCAGAGGTTGCTTTCTCAGTCATCACATATACCTTCTAGCGGCTAACGGACCATGAAGGCTTCCTAACGGGCAACCTGAATTTAGTCACAGGCTTTTGGCATACCTGTTCCATCTTTTATTTGAAGATTTTTATTATAGGCATGGTTTAGTAAAAAAACCCCCATGATTTGAAACAGCTGGCCTATGGAATCATAGGGAGAAAAGGCACCGTGGGAAGGGACAAGAAGAAAAGGTTCTGAGAATCTCTTATGCAACCACAACAGAAAGAAAAATCTTCCTGTGTTTTTAATTACTGTATCTTTTGTCCCTTTTTACAAAAAAGCCTCTTTAAATTTGTAGTGCATTTCAATAACCCTGAAAACAGATTACCTTGGTACATACATAGAAGCACCCCAGAGTCTGTGTGTGCTGCCATCTCTGCAACTGTGCTCTGGCTGCTGCTGTTCCACAACACTGCCTACAGCTAACTGGAAGACAGAACTGAAAAAAAAAAAAAATCACATAAAACTGGTTATTTTCACCCAACAGTGTTTAGTAAGGGATACAGGGGGGCTGGACTTCATCACAATTAAAATCTGAGAGAATAAAATACAACAACTGAAAAAACACTGAAGGTGACTGCAAGTTTTTTTGTGTGAAGGGTCTAATCTTTCAAGAGATCAAAGAGATTTTCTTTGGATTTGGTGGGAAAACTTAGGAGCCTCCCCTAATGTAGTTAGTTTAGTTAACATTTATCCTCTACCTAGATATTTATATTAAAGAATTATTGTGCAAGTAGAATGAAAATCAAAATCTTAATGATAAATTCAGGGGTGCCCAAAATCTGAATTAAGTATCTGCTTACTTAATTGTAACCAAGAACATATATGATCCTCTGTTCATGCAATATTCTGATCATACAAAATATATCAAAAACCATATAAATTAAAAAACCCCCCCCCAAAAAAAAAACACAAAACAAAAAAAACCCCAACCCTAACAGATGCAATCACATGAAAACACAATTATTTGCTTGAATTTTCATGTAGACATTCAGATATAGAATCACATGTGATCAAGCACTAGGAATTAGATTAAGTTCTATAGGTAACATTAAATATACATTTTTCCTTAAAATCACTCTCAATTTTCTCTGATACAGCTATATGCAGACCTGCACTCTATTTTACTGCTTGTGCAGATAAAAAGCTCTGCCTAGCACTTATCTTCAAAGCATTTTACAAACAAAGCTTTCTCCTAACTGTATTCAAGTATGCAATCATTTGTGGAGCCTGAAGTGATTCTTGTTTAGTTTGGGAAGGTTTAGGTAGTTTTTCTGTATAATAGAGATGGCTAATATAAAACATTAGTATGGTCCTGATCCAACAAGAGGATAAAAAACCCCTCTATGCCCTGCATATCTAATGCACTCGACAGTTTTTAAGCTGACTTACTCAACCTACTGTATTGTTGCTATGGTTACATTACACTACATTACACTGTCTCACACATGGCCTATATATATATATGTATATGTATATATATATTTATATATATATATATATCTGTATTGCTGTATATAAAGATAAAGACCACTAGATCCTTACATCATAGGATTTCAAACAGTTTATATTTTGGGGTGCTCTAATTCACAGATCGAAAGTTTTTTAATGTATATGTACTGTATTCATGAAGAAAGTAAAAACCTTTGATTTCCTTCATCTATTAAAAAAACATCAGAAACCTCAAATGCTATTGCCAATTCACTGTGTGAGTGCCTATATAAATATATATATAGTAAATATAAATTTCTTTTTAAACACTTGACCAAAGGAAAAAAAATAAAGATTGTGTGCTTCTTACACCCAGATTGTAAGACTGGTGCATTCAATGAAATACCATGTTAAAAATGTGGTATCTCATTCTTGTTCACTTTTGTTCCCAAAAAGAGTTACTAGAAAAGTGGGCTACTGAAATGGGTATCTGTTTGGGCATGCTTGTTTGTGATTTTTGAAATCTATTTTATTTCTAGACACCTGTCTAGTGCATTCACTGTTATAGTTAATTTTATAATACAAGTCAACCATGTTTATGTTTTGCCTCTGAAAACCAAAATTAGAAGAAAAGCTTTCAGGATGTCTGGCAACAAGATCCTAATAAGGTTCAGTCTGAGCACTTTTCAAGAACATAATTTTAGCAACTTCAATCCCTTTTGTTTTCATTATTCATCACATTTTAGATAAATGCAAGGGGTGAGATAAATTAAAGATAACATCACAGTGATTCTCCATCCAAAGAGTAGCAGTTGGATACTTGAACTGAAATGCTTTATTGGCAGTGATAACAGGTCAGGCTTTGGCTGTATTGGTCTGTTCAGTGTCTATGTAGTTAATTAACTGTTTTTATCATAATTTAAAAGACACAAGACTAATTCTGTTGCTGTTGCTGAAGTGAAAGAAAACTGTCTGTGTTGGATATATGGATGGGTGATTATCTCGCAGTGCTGAAAGCCAGATGGGACCAGAAAGGCACAGGACAATATTTGTAAGCAATGCAAAGCTATCCTTTTGCACTAAGATCTAAAGAAGGGATTTGCCTCTCCAGTAGGCGGTCATCCATCACCTTTTATAGAGATTCTTTTTGTATGTATCCACATTTTCAAGATTTAATGTGAGTGCACAGAATTGGGTAGGAAACAGAATATAATTAGTCTGTTCTTTAGATATGCAAATTGTAGTCCCAGATTTAAAAGGACTCTGAATCATTTCCAACTTGCACTTACCTTTCAGTGCTACAGAAACATATTTGCAATAAGAGCTTAGGCATGTCTGAGCTATACAAGCTTCAGTAGTAGTTAACATTGGTTTCAATAAAATAAAATTATTTTCAGTACAATGTACAGATTTCTTTTTAATGCATTCTTTGCTTTATCACTACATTTACTGTGAACTTTCCAGTATGGCTAAGTAACTGGTAGAAGCATTAGTTAATGGGATAAAAACAGTGAAGGAATCAGTCTAAAAATCAGCAGTTTCACAGGGATTGGGATATCATCCTACTTAAAAACATCTTCAGCGTATATTCTTGAGAGACTTCTACTGGTGGCTAAAACTGCAGCCAATCAATTTCTCATTCTCAAAGCATTTCTCATGCACCTTAAATGCACAAAAGGGAAGAGCAAGTATTTTCCATTAATCCCTAACTCTTTTCAAAGATAGATTACCTCTGTTGTCCCTTAAAAACCTCTGCAATCATTACAATGAAGAAATGGCAAGTAATGAGGCATGTGAACTACGAAGAGTAGGATACTCAGCCTTTATGGGGAGAAGTTCAATTCCCAGTTTGAGAAATTAGAATATGCTTGGAGGCCTAGAAGTATTTTTAGTAGGCTGTGGAACAGTAGCTGCAAAAGAATAATTGTATATTCTTATAAAGATTTTAGCCACTTTCTGCTTAATTAAAATGATTAATCTACTTTTTTTCCTGTATTGCATTGCCATCTGTCTTTCTAATGTGAATGTTCAAAGAATGAAAAGGAAACAGGGTGACTAGATTTTGGGTCATGCCAAATGAGATGTTTTTTATTATGGGAGAAGAGATGTCACTCATCACTGTCTTGTTTTTCCAGGGTAAAAAAGACTGTACTAACAAAACTGCAGAGATTTACAAATGAAAATATAAGAATCATTATTATTTAAAAAGTAAATTTTTGTACTATCTTTGTTGCAAATTGAAATATAAAAAGATCTCTTTTTTTAAGGGTAGGGTGATAGCCTCATGCAAATGGAATTCAAATATGCTAATAATTTTTATTCTTTTAATAATGTTTCTGTAAAATATTTAACATTGCATATGGGCTAACTTGTGTCGGTTAAACATAACCAATTCTAACATTATGATTACAATGTTCAAGTCTGCAGCCAAAGATCTAGCTCAGTTTCTCCTTTTGAAACTAAGATTCAGAAGAACAATCATGTAACTAATATTTGTTTTTCCACATCCAGGTGTATATGAATATGTTAAGGAAGAGTGACCAATGTTTGCTGTTCTAACATTAGAAATAGTTTCAATTGTACAAATATGTTGTATATGCTGATCTAATCCCCTCCAAATCCATGTGCTACTCTATATGCTGTTAAAATATCTTTCAGGATTTGAGCATTAACATTTGCTTGTCATAAACCTCCTGTCATCTACTCCCCCAAGATTAAGTCTCATTGACCCCATGCTAAGGTTAGATACCTTTATATCTCTGAGTGACTATGCCAGTGTCTCTGGCCATGTATATTATAGGGTGAAGGGAGGGCTTTATGTCACCAACTTTACTTCATAGTGGCATTTGTTTCTGACCACAATGTTTCCTGTGACAAAGTCTGAAAACATCTCTACAATATTTAGGAGTTACTGTGTAGGTGTTACTGGGCTCTTCTGTGCTTGGCTGTGGTTGTCCTTGGTCAGCAGAACTACAGAAACATGCAAACATGCTTAGAATTTTAAAACTCTGGCTATAGGAATTTCTTACATATCTTTGAGCTTTTCTGATGTACATATTGGGGAGATCGAGCCCTAGAAGTTAGCATGTATGCTCATCAAACTATTGGCAGGCACCATATGTCTTGGTTCCCCTTCCACAATGCATAAAATGAAGAAAGGGGAGGTAATCAATACTCAGAATTGCAACAAAAAGCACAGATAAGCCTTTCGTACTACTTTCACCTAAAATTGTACGTAAAACACTTACTGGCTTATTTGCTTTGTCTAAAAAGTGGTTTAGTTCAGGCTTAGCATCTGCAGTAGACAAGGACAACAATGAGAGAAAGCAAAAGTGATAACCAAGGACATTCTGTCTATTATTATATTATACTGTACTGTCAGGAAAAATTAAATCAAAAGGTTGTCTGATCTCAGAGGAGACTCACACAGAACTTTAGCTAACATGCAGCAATTTCACGATTACAAGCCACACTGATTATAAGCTGTATCTCCAGGTGTTGGCAACATTTTTTTCTTTGTCCATACATAAGCTGCACCTGATTATAAGCTGCTCTGTCATTCGCAGCGAGGACCCGCATGCAACAAAGTTGCCAATTAGTAACAGAATCGCGGGATTGCAGGGTTTACTGGCTCGGCTCGGAGCCAGGCGGACACGGCCCGCTCAGGGCTATCAACGAGGCCAGGTGGCCCAGCTCAGTGCCGCCGCTCAGCGGGGCTGCTTGGGGCCAACCGCTGCTGCTGCCAGGCTCACTCGCCCCAGCCCAGCACTGCCCCGTGGTAGCAGGTGGGTATGGAGCCCTCTGGCACCCATGGCGGTGGCAGCAGGTGGGGAAGGAGCCTCCCTGCTCCCGTGGTGCCGGAGGGAGGCAGGCACAGAGCCCCCCGCCTCCCCCCCGAGCCATGGGGCCAGCAGGAGGGAGCCCCGTCCTCCTCCCTGTGCTGCCAGCGGTTGGAAATTTCAGAAAATTTTTCACCTATTAGCCGCTCCTGAGTGTAAGCCGCATTTCCGGGGTGGGATCAAAATTTTAGTTAAAATGGTGCGGCTTGTAATCGTGAAATTACTGTATATGCTAGTCTGCCTTATTTTTACTTTAATAAACTCTCTTCTTTTTTTTTTTTCTTTTTTTTTTTTTCTTTTGCTCTCAATTTTCACTGTTATTTGGGACTGACAAATGGGCAAACATGACAGATAGCATTCCAAATGTTGAAAGGCAGGCTAAAATCTTTTCAGAATGTTATTAGGCATCATTACTTGTTCAACATTAGTTTAACTGCCTTGTGAAGTTCAACAAGGGCAAATAAAAGATACCACATGTGTGTCAGAGCAATCCCAAGCAGAATTACAGACTGAGCAGAGAAGGAATTTAGAACAGTCCTGAGAAGAAAGACCTGGGGATGCTGGAAGATGAAAAGCTTGATACCACCTGTCAGGACGAGTTTGCAGCCCAGAAAGCCAACCATATTAAATCAAAAGAAGAGTGGCCAGTGCATCAAAGGAAGTGATTCTGCCCCTCACTGTTTTGAGACCCCACCAGAAGTGCTGCATCCAGTTCTGGGCCACCAGCGTAAGAAAGACCTTGATTTCTTGGAGTGAATCACAAGGATGGCCGAAAAGATGATCAGAGAGCTAAAACACCTTTCCTGTGAAGACTGGCTGAGAGAGTTGGGGTAGTTTGGCTTGGAGAAGTAAAACCTTATTGCAGCTTTCTAGTACCTAACAGGAGCCTACAAGAAAGCCTGAGAGGGACTTTTGACAAGGGCATACAGTGACAGGACAAGGGGCAATGTTTTATAACTGAAAAAGATTAGACTTAGATTAGCTATAAGAAAGAAATTCTTTACTGTGGAGGTGGTGAGACACTGGAACAGGTTGCACAATGAAGGTGTGGATAGTCCATTCCTGGAAGTGCTCAGGATCAGGGGGGATGGGACATTGAGCAACCTGGTCTAGTGGAGGGTATCCTTACCTGAGTCTGCGGGGCTGGAACTAGACAACCTTTAAGATCCCCTCCAACCCCAAATTATTGCATGGTTTTGTGATGATTTCATGCTATAACAATTGAACTCTTGTCACAGTACAAATGTTAGTGAGGGCATGTTCCAATACAAAATGATAGTGTGAGTTTTTAAATACTGCATTAATCCAGTAAAAGATAGAAAATGTACCTTGGTTAGTGTTAGGCATTCAGATAATCTTTCAATAAAATGTACTTAATAGGCATAACTAAGTGCTATCAATCATTGCTGTAGAACTTCAGAAAGTCAAAATTTGATAAAGAGTAAATACCTATCTAGAAAGTGATATACAGTGAAGCTTTTTTAGGATGAGTAGTGTCAGCAAAGGTGCCCTCTTCAAAGTCAGGAAATTCTGAATGGCTGTTTCAGGATAGAAGAGATGGCATTTAAAGTGCGCATGGCTGCTTTCTGAGCTTCATATGACCCTTCTGTGTCTAAAATAACATTGCTATATCTTCCAACTGCTACCATCCTCATTCTGTATTCTCAGTTATGTTGCAGTATTATTATGTACTTTGCTGATGTCCGATTGCAAACAACCATTGCTAATCGGCTTACTCAAGCTCCCATATATAACTTTTAAAGAGCTTATGAAGGTAACCCATTGAGATTAAGAAGGCATAAGGCCTGTTGTTTTCAGGTGCCTGACAGGGAGATGGAAATGAACCCACCTTCCCATACAGTGCAGCAAAAGTAGAGCAGCTTTCTATCAGTAATTCTCATTTATCTTTAGTGTGTCAGATTCAGCACTTTATCATCAAACTCACTGTCTTATCACTGCATAGCATTGTAACAGGGATAACCCAAAAAACTGAGTTGCAAGAGGTTCGGAGGTTTAATATTTGGTTCAATATGTGGCAGTATGTTTTCTCCTATAGTGATTTAAGGTTAGTGCAGCTTAAAAAAGACTATTGGTATAGTAATAAGTATTTAGGAAACAAATGTGGCATTAAAAAGATAATAAGTCTTTCCTTTAGAAACACAGTGTGGAAATACTGAAGGTGAGAGAGGAGAAAACAAAAACCTTTTCTGAAAATCACTTCCTACAATGATTATACAAATGGTGCAAAAGAATCAGTGATTATATTTCAAATATTTCAGTAAATATATTTGATACTTTTCACCCAGTATAAACTCTTTCGGATTACAGTGCAAGAAAACAACACTGAGAGGATACCATTTTACTACTCTAAACATTCCACATCCTTTCTTAGGGTTATTATTGAGAAAAGACTGGAAATATTTGTAAATTTAATAAAAAAGTAATGTTAAAAATTAAATGACACTTGGTATAGTTTAGAATGCATACACTTTTCTGAAAATAGATGCATTTCTTATGTCTTTAACTTATTCTAAATTGTGCACTTTATCTGCAAAGGGGTAGTATTTAAGAAGGTAGTATATTTACTGCATTCATTTTAATTTCCTTAGTGGCAAGATATTTTATCAGGAAAATAGTTTATCTATGTAAATATAAAAATATGTTTAGGACTTAATATGACATTGCAATTGGAATATTTGGGGATAAAGCAGACATGTTTTGTACAGCATTAAAGTTTTTCAGCACAATTTAGAAATGTAAGTATTGCACTCCCAAAAACACAGAGTTGTTTGGTGACACTAATATATTGCCAGATTGACTCCCTGTATTGTTCCTGTGTTTCTAGCTAGTATATATGTGGTCAGGCAAACTGAAGTGCCAGCCAAGTCAGCACAAAGCTCAGAGAAAAACCATTTACCTTCTTCTTTTGAGTGTTCTTCCTCGATCTAACAAATTAACGCCAGAGTAAAACATAATTGTTCCTTCTACCCATGAGGCATACAAATGCATCAGAGTAGGTTACTCCTGCCTTTCCTGTCATCTCAAGTTTGAGGTGCAGACAATGAAATTCAGGTGTTATGAAATGATGCCAGAAATTTTGGTTTGAAAGGCCAAATGAACTGAATTTTAGCTATGTTGAGAAAGTATCTGTTAAAAAGGTGAGAGGAAGGAGTAATCTCCTTTCTAGCACACACATGTGGTATGACGTCCACTGAATGCATCCATCTGTTCACCTTGTAGTACTGATTGGTGCAAATTTTCCAAGTTTAATGTCTTTGCTGCAACAACTGTAATGGTACCTGCATCATCCATTTTGTGTCAACATGTGACATGTGCCAACAAGTGACGTGTCTTTCACTGTGTTAAAAGGAAGGAAATTGTTTTTGTTTTACATAAGGATATACTTTATACCAACAAAGTTTAACTTTCTGAAGAGAACTTAAGGAAACATAGATAACAAAACTAAAGTTTTAATTTCTGAGTATCTCCAGCTCATCTGTGCATGTTGATTGAGCCTAAGGAGACAATAAAACATGGCTGCATGAAAGTAATGTTTGATGTCTGATTGTTTCTAAGATATCATGAAAGGAAGATTATTTTTTCTCTGTGGATTTCTTTTTTTTTTTTGTTATGTAAATAATTGCCTTCCTCTTCATCTGATCAAATCCAATTACCTCAGATCTCCCAATGCCCAAGAGCGTTTTGCTCTTTGTTTTTAAATATTTCTCTGTATTGAAACATTTTAACTCTTTGGCAAATGTTTCATGTCTCCTCTACTTTTAACAAATCTTGAAGCACGAAACTTTTGAGTCTAACTGTGCTTTATTTCTGGTAGCTGAAGAAACTGTAGGTAAAGATTTCAGTTCCCCTTTTTCTATCTCATGGTATTATCTCCACTAAAGTAACCAGGCTTGTAGCACCCACTGAGAAGACTTACCAATCAATAAAGAGAAGAGAAGCACAGACATCCAAATTTAATTTCTAAGAGTTACTGCAATTTTTAAAATGTTGTATTTTTAAAAGAACTGAAAAGTTTTT